>JZKD02S0588595.1:287527-299334 GCA_000966675.3 Picea glauca | reverse complement strand
CCCATTGGTGACAAGATTCAGTATGATGATCCTAAGACTATGGAAGAAACAATAAGAAGAGAGAAATGATTATATGAACAACAAAGAGAAAATCCTACCTTTCGGAAGGCTTGGGATGATTAGAAAAAGTTCAAGAAAGAACAAAGGCAGAAGGGAAATAAACCACCCTTTTTCAGAAACATTCCTCAAGGACAACCGTCTCTTAGAGAGCCCAGGAAGGTTGAAGTGAGTGGGAAAATGTCAAGTCCACCACTATGGAATGTTGGGGTTGTAAAGAAAGCCATAGGTATAGAGATTGCCCCCACAGAAATGATAAGGTAAGAGTTCTCCACAATGTTGAGAAAGCTGAAACAGTGGAGGACATGGGCAGTAGAATTCCAAGGATCTACGCGGCCCTAGACAACAAGCTAGCTGAATATCAGTCGCACATTATCGAAGTAGAAGGTATGATCAAAAACCAACCATTTACTATTTTAGTTGATTCAGGGGATAGCCATAGTTATATAGACCTTAGAGTGGTAGATAGTTTGCATTTGATAAGAAGCAAACATGAAAAGTCTGGTTAGTGTAGCTAGCTACAGGAACCAAGAGGAAAGTCACGGAGTTAGTCAAGTGTTGTTTTGTAGACATGAATGGACTGAGCATGAGGGTCAATTTGAACATTTTGTTGTTAGGCTCTTATGAATGTCTAATTGGGATGGACTGGTTGGACCAGCACCATGCCATCTTGGATTGTCGGAACAAGGCATTCACTTGCTTGGATGAAGAAGGGAATCAGAGAGTCGTCCAAGGAATTCCTAGAGTTGTTACTGTTAGAGAAATCTCAGCAATGCAGCTGAAGAAGTGCTACAGAAAAGGATGTCAATTATTTGCAGCCCATGTGGAGGAAACGCCTAAGGATAAGGTGTCAAGTATTGAGGATCATGAGGTACTTAAAGAGTTCAAGGATGTATTCCAGGAAGTACCTGGACTACCTCCGAAAAGGGATATCGATTTCTCTGTGAACTTGATTCCTAGAGCAACTCTAATGTCGAAATCTCCTTATAGAATGAGTACGCCAGAGCTGAAAGAGTTGCAATTGAAGCTTGAAGAGCTTCTAAAGAAGGGGTACATTTTCCCAAGCATGTCACCTTGGGGTGCCCCGGTCCTGTTCGTGAAGACAAAGGATGAGACATTGAGGCTGTGCATTGATTTCAGACAGTTAAACAAAGTAACTATCAAGAACAAGTATCCTCTGCCAAGGATCGATGATCTTTTTGATCAGTTGAAAGGTGCGAAAATATTTTCGAAGATAGATCTCAGATCGGGATATCACCAGGTAAGAATAAAGGATGAAGACATCAGCAAGACCACCTTTAGAACAAGGTATGGTCATTACGAGTTCACAGTGGTACCGTTTGGGCTGTCGAACACACCTGTTGTTTTTATGTGCTTGATGAATGGTGTATTTAGGGACTATCTAGACAAGTTTGTCATAGTATTCCTGGATGACATTTTGGTGTATTCCAAGTCAGAGGAAGAGCATGAACAACACCTGAGGATGGTGCTGCAAGTGTTGAGAGAACACCAGATGTATGCCAAGTTGAGCAAATGATCATTTTATCAAAGGTAGATCCATTACTTAGGGAACATTATTTCAGAAGAAGGGATCGTCATGGATCCTGAGAAGGTTGAGGCCATCAGAGAATGGTCAGCGCCAAGGAATGTGGCAGAAGTTATATCCTTTATGGGTATAGTGGGCAATTACAGAAGGTTTATCGCAGGGTTCTCAAAGATAGCTCACCCTATCACTTCCTTGCAAAGTAAGGAGAAAAAGTTTTAGTGGACTGAAGAGTGTGAGAAAATTTTCCAGCAATTGAAGCAGTTGTTAACCAGCACTCCAATCTTGAGGATTGCAGATCCAAATGTGGATTTCGTGGTATGCAAAGATGTGTGTAAAGAAGGGTTGGGAGGAGTTCTCAGTCGGAATGGAATTGTAATCTGTTATGAGTCCAGGAAGCTAAAAGAGCATGAAAAGAATTATGCCACTCACGATTTGGAGTTGGCAGCAATCATTCACGCTCTGAGGAAATGGAGACATTACCTCATGGGAAGGAGGTTTGAACTTAGAACATACCATAACGATCTGAAATATTTGTTTGATCGGCCAACCTTAAACACTAGACAAAGTAGGTGGCTGGAATTTCTGTGTGAGTACGACTTTGAGATCAAGCATATCAAAGGAAAGGAGAATAAAGTGGTTGATGCACTCAGCAGGAGGGTGCATGAATTACATGCTACAGCCATTAGCATGTATTGGACTGATATTAAAAGAAGAATTATGGAGGCTGCAAATGTAGATCTGCAGTACAAAGAATTGGTAGCTAAGCTACAGTAGGGTGAGATGCCATAGAAAATGGAAATTTATAAATTGGAAATAGATGGAATACTGTTGTACAAGAACAGAATTTTTGTACCCAATGTCCAGTGCTTGAAACAGATGATTTTGTAGGAGATGCATAATGTGCCTTATGCAAGGCACCCTGGATATCAGAAGACAGTAGTAGTGGTCAAGAGCCATTACTTTTAGCTAGGTATGAAGAGAGAGATCGTCGAATACATCGAAAGATGTATGGAGTGCGAGAAAGTTAAAGCTGAGCATAGGCACCCAGCAGGGTTGCTGCAACCTTTACCCATTCCTGAGTGGAAGTGGGAAGTAGTAACGATGGATTTTATTACGGGATTTCCCAGAATAGCCAAGCTGCATGCTTCGATCATGGTGGTGGTGGACAATCTTACAAAGGCTGCCCATTTTATTCCACTGAAAACTACTCACAAGGCAGCAGATGTAGCTGATATTTTCATAAAGGAAGTGCACAATTGCACGGAATTCCTAAAATGATTGTGTCCGACAGAGACCCAAAATTCACCTCGAATTTCTAGAAAGGATTGTTCAAAGGATTCGGAACGAATCTGAACTTTAGTACAGCATGTCATCCTAATTCTAATGGACAGACAGAGAGGGTGAACAGAGTAATAGAAGGCATATTGAGAATGTATGTGATGGAAAAACCATCAAGATGGGAAGACTACTTGCACTTGGTATAATTCGCCTACAACAATGGGTATCATGCATCATTGAAGATGAGCCCATTTGAAGCACTTTATGGAAGAAAGTGAAATGCTCCAATGAGCTGGGAAAATCTAGCTGATAGAGCAGTAGTTGGGCTAGAGTTGCTCAAGGAGATGGAGGAACAAATGATAAAAATTAAGAAGAATTTGAAAGTTGCCCAGAACGGGCAAAAAGGTTATGCTGATAAGAACAGAACCCACAGAGATTTCAAAGTGGGTGATCATGTTTTCCTGAAAGTGAAATCTAACAGGAGTTCCCTGAAGCTGGGAAGTTGCGCCAAATTGGCAGCCAGATTTTGTTGGCCATTTGAAATCCTGGAAAGGATTGGGCCAGTTGCATACATGCTTGCATTACCTGCATCTATGGCTGTACATAATGTGTTTCATGTTTCTTTTCTTAAGAAATATATACCTGGTGCTAATCATGTTATCGATTGGAATGTGATTCAGGTGAAACCAGAAGGTGTCTTGCAAGTGCATCACGTGTGCATATTGGACAAGAAAAACAAATAGCTTCGGAATCGAGCTATAGGGCTTGTAAAGGTCCAGTGGACCTAGTACGGTCCTGAGGATGCGACATGGGAGCATGAAGATGTTATGCAGGCAGAGTACCCGTATCTTTTTGAAAATTTTGAAAATCTTGCAGATGTAGTGTAAAGTTGCACTGAGGACAGTGCAAAAATAAGGGGAGGGGGATTGTAATGTCCCCAAGGCCGAGCCTTGTTGTAAATCATGTCTATGAAGTATAAATCTTGCATTATAAATTGTAATTATGTTTTATAGGCTCGTGAGCCAAGTTTATATAAGTTGGTGGGCTTATGTGATTATTAGGCTAGAGAGCCTAAGTGTTGAAGGCCAAGAGCCTGATTTTGTACATGTAACTATGCACATTATTAATAAAGATAAACATCTTTGCATGTGGACTGACCACGATGAATGAGTGATGGGGGACTAAGCTTCCACAAAACCTGGGTAAGGGATTGGGGGGCTGAAAGGTTGGAAAAAGAGGCTAAGTGTTGAGCCTACGGGCTTAAGTCCTTGGGAATAATATTTTAATATTATTCCAAAAGCTATGTTAATGTGATGTTTTATCCTAAGTTCTTGGGAAGGACGAGCAACTTCCAAATGGGAAGGAACGAGCTTCATGGGTGACAAGTGTCAACCCAAGTGCATGCAGTTAAAACTGCTGAGTTGAGTCGTGATGGGGGTTCCTCCTCCATTCTACCATGGATAGTTTGAAACTATGAATCCCGTCTGACCTCTAGAAGAATATACCCTCACGAAACTCTGAAACTGGAAAGGCCTGTGTTTGTTTCTGGGGAAGTTGGTACACCCTCTGTTCCGAACCGTCGAGTCTGTGTTCGACCCCTGCGTGGATTGCTTGTCATGCATTCCTGAAACTAGTGCCGTGAGTCTATCTCATGTTGTCGGTTGAGGAAACCAAGATGTCCCATACTTGCTGAGCCTTGTTATGTTTTTGCGCTTGTCCGTTGTTATCTTGGGGTGTTCGTGTCTGGGTTCCAATTGATTGTGGTGGTCATGCAGTGCTTGATCGTGTGTGGCTTGTTGGTCAGTATATACAACACTCTCTCCTGGTGAGAGAGGTGGTTGAGGTTGAAAGGACGGGTTGCCTGGCCTGTGAGTGACTCTCTCCAGGTGAGAGAGTGCGCGGAGGAAGGAGAGAGCTCCTGGAAGGAACCCTGTAGCTGCCACAGAGCTCAGATATTTCCGGTCCGGTATGTTGTTGAAGCCCAAGGCAAGGGAGGTTAGTAGCCAAAGGACTGTCTAGGTGACAGAGAAGGTGTATACTCCTGGGTTGGAGCAGGCATGTGGGGAAGGAGAGTCTGTGGGCAGTGGGCATAAGTGGTTCCTGGAAGAGAATCCTTCCTCTGTGACTGTGTGTCTTCCTGTATTCCTTGCCTAGCCTAGGATTCCTTACCCAGTGGAGCTTAGTCCCAGCTCATTGGTGACCTACTACTGAGAGTGATGAGCAGTGAGGTCTAAGGCTGGGAGGTTTGTGGAAGGTCTACACGCAGTTGGTGGTGTGTGACAGTTTCAAAGATAAGTATCAGCCTATGCTTAATATTATGTTTTGCATTCCTGAGATGCTTATATGTATCATGTATTCTGTTGTGCATATGAATTATTGTTAATTCCAAGGATTATTTATGTTAGCAGTAATCTTGTGCTTACTCTGAGTTAGATGTGTTTAATTTGATTTAAATGCATGTTATTAATTAAGTATGAGGATGATGTTGTTCCGCATAGTAGTGTTTTCCCGACCAGTGGGATAATGGTCGGAGAACGTTACAACTAGCATGTTGTCTAGTGGTACAAAAACACTGCCATAGTCTCATGACTACGTAGCAATCCACTAGTATCACACATCTACTAGCATGTTGTCTAGTGGTACACAGCCACTATCATAGTCTCAGGACTATTTAGCAATCCACTAGTAGCACACAGCTACTAGCATGATGTCCAGTGGTACATAACCACTGTCATAGTCTCAAGACTAAGTAGAAATCCACTAGTAGCACACAACTATTAGCATGTTTTACAGTGGTACACAACCACTGCCATAGTCTCACTAATTATGTTGTGATGTTTCTCCTCTCCCAATAGTCTTATTCACACCTAGCCACCTCACATGGCATAGGATAGACTACGACCATAGCCTCTTTCACACCTAGCCACCTCACATGGAGTAGGCAAGGCTAAGCTACAAGTCTTATTCACACCTAGACACCTCACATGGCGTAGGAAAGACTTGTACCTAGCTGTGCATTACTCCCTCAGTCACCTCACATGATCGATCGGGGAAACCCTTGGCCAGAGAGGTTAGCCGACTGGAGGAGAGAAACACCACACCTCCCTTTTAACGAGGGCATGCATTCTACATCATGCCAAGATTTTCTATGAAGTACTCATACTTCACTCTAGACAATGGCTTGGTGAGAATGTATGTTATCTTCTCATTCATGGATATGTACTAGAGCTCCATGGCTCCTCTTTGCACCATGTCTCAGATGAATTCCTGCAAGAAACTTTTGAATCCACGTTGCTTCACGACTTACAATATTGGTTGTTATATACTATGCATGTGTTATACTGAGTGCCACTGATGTCTACTCCCTTCTTAACCATGAGATCACAGTGATCCCATACTGAAACAACATCCAGAAGTACTCTTCTGATCCACTACACTCCCTACCCAGTCAGAATTTGTATAACTATGTAGATTCATATCTCCATTTGAGGCATATCTCAATCCATATCCACTCGTACCACGTAGGTATCTAAACAAAAAAAAAATTGTCAACCAATGTACCTGTCTCGGAATCAAGGTCAAAAGGTCCAAATCCCAGTCCTTCTGACTGGTTTCCTTCACTGAAACAAGGGAATCCTCTCCAGGAGGTCTCATATCTCCTCAAGGTCTAGCCTCCTATCTTTCAGTCTTGGAGGATGTCTCTCCCATATGAATCTGAATCTGAAGAGGAATCATTTTTGAATGAAAGTCTCTAAGAAATTGACTCTCTCTTAGATCAGGTCCACTCTAAGTCTGTATGCTCCCTCTGAGGCTATATAGTCTTCAAAGTCATATACTCCCTCTGCATGTGTTGACCTCCTCTTCTTCTACAAATGATATGTCTCCTACTATGACCAACACACATCCATCATATACTCGAAGTCATACGAATGACCATGTTGATTGTCTAGTGTTAAATTTAGACAAGCACAATTTTTTCCACAAGTGGTAATTACTTCCAATGATATATGATATTACTATAGTAAACTCTAGAACATCACAAGTAATTACACTCAAAACATTCAACTACTTAGAGATCACTTCCCACGTGTGAGAGAGAAAAATATGTGTGTCTATTGTTGTGTCTTTCAAGTGTCTTTTTATAGTAATATTAGATTGATCCAAAAAGACATGTCTCTTTGAAAATTAAATTTAAAATTAAATTAAATTTTCTTTCTTATAAATAGTTGGAGAATACCTCACATAAATACCCAAAGATTAATTTGGTTATAATCCATCCACATAGTATTTGACTTTGTTAAATTGTTCCTCCATAATTCATGTGATTCTTTGCATAAATATAGGTAGAAGCAAATATTCTTCATATTTAGGTAATTAGACATTTTACTACAAATTATTGCCCACCATAATTTATGGAATTTTTTCTATAATTTAGGTAGGAGTAAAAAGTAAATATGTTGTACATAGAGATTGTAACAACCCCATAAATTTAACACTCCCAACACTTTACTCTATTCTCATTTTCTTGGGCCCTCCTGTGAGGGAGTCAAGCCCAGTCCCGCTCTGATACCATGTTGATTTTCTTATATGAGATAATATTGTATATGAGATGATGTGATAGAATCATATGAGATGATTTGTTACGATGATGAATGTGTCAAATATATAGAGAACCTAAAGGCACATATGGTGTCCATCCATGAAAGGATGTGTCTCTAATAATTATAATAACTATTTATTATTATTATTATTATATATTAATAATATTATTATTAATTAATAATTATATTATTAATTATTAATCTGGGAGAATGTTTTCCCAATGTTGTCCAAACATCAACACATCAATGGTATTATAAGTCAATAAAATTACTTTTGAATATGAAGCTTAATGTGGAAAGTTTAGAAAAAGTGGGGTCCCCAAATCTGCCAACTTGGGGCTAGTTGAGGCCTCAACAAACATGAGACGCGTATTCTAGTTTTTTATATTAACCAATTAGGAATATTCCTAAGCAGCGTCACTGTGTGGCCAATTCTTCCTAAATTCCTTATTTTGGTTGGAAGATAACCTTGTTATGATATTGTCTTAAATTTTTGGATTTAAAGTTTTGTAGCAATGTTTGTCCACCATGCAAATGGGGATTTATGCACACCTTTGACCTTATATGGCACTTTCAATAAGGTATGGAACCTCAATCAATTTTTTATGAAAAATTTCCTCCCCATGAGGAGAGTTTCATATTGTACCAGATCAAAGTTCCATGACAACGTTAGAGTTCTAGCACACACAAATTTTGTGCATTCTACAAAGTAGACAAATATTTTCGAGTTTCAATTTATTTGGGTATTTTTTCATGTTGAGATTGTTTTTATTTTTAGGAGAATATTTCCTTTGGAGAAGCAATCCTTAGCCTAATCCCTCCTTCCAAGAAGGAAATCTTAAATAAATAGAATGAAGTTATCTTTAATAATTAATAACCTTCCCAATACTTAGCATGGTATTACCATGCTTTGATTTGTGTGGGCGTGTACCAACATATTATAGTGTAGGCATGGAAGATTCAACATAGATGGTCCATATGAAACGCATTATATTTTAAGAGCTCTCCCCTCAATAACATGTGCAGGGAGCCACTTAGTACTTCACCTACCAATGAGCACACTTATAGTGTAGTTATAGCAAGCCTTTTCCATAGTGTCAACCAATACATTCATGGAATGAGAGAATGCAGACACAAATACCCTCCTCCTCGGTTATGAAACGATAATTTTTTGACATTATATTTGGCCATTTTAGAAGAAACAACGCCAATTAATCCCACCAATGATGGTTAGGAGCTAACCATGGTTGAGGTTGAACCACCTACAATTGGTTGGGGGACAATTCCAATTGTTGTTATTATCCTTTACATAGATGATAGTTTGGTTCCAATTGTTACTTAGTATTATGTTTTATGCTCATGCATAATGCCTTATGTTTCTATAAACTTTTGTTTATGATACTTTCCTATGCAGTTATATGTAATGGGTATTTTGATAGGAGATCATTCATTTTTAAAATTTTGATTAGACTTTGAAAGTACAACTAGTAGTCTTTTTTCTTTCTTTGAAGCATAAAAAACCTGCATTACTCAAGGCTATATCCCTATCCTATATTAATACAATATCAAGAACCCAACATACAATTGCATCATTGTGTATAGACAAAACATGGCCACCTAAAATAACTTGTCAGTGTTCCATAAGGGGGAATACTTCCACTCCTACCAAATGCCTCTAGTTCTTGGGTCATTAACTTGTTTCCTTATATCCGAGGAATGTGATTTTTTAACCAATCAAAGCAGTCTAAGCTCATACTCTAGGATGAAAAGGGAAGTTACAACCTAGATATGACTCACAAATAAGTCAATATCCCTTATGGTCGTCACCAAGGCAACCTCTAGTGATATCATGTGCTTACAAGTAACATATAACATTAGCTCCATACCTAAAACTAGATACTATCCCCAATTGTAATTTAACGTCTTATCTAGGAGGATCTAATCATCGCATACACAATTGACTTTTTTTATAAAACCTATGTAACTAATGCTAATTTAATATTTAAAAAGAAATGAAATGTTATGTTTCTCACAAATTTTAATAAAAGAATAGAATCCACTAACCAATTTATATAAAAACTATGTATTATCACTTTAATATTTTAAAGAATGAAAAATGTTGTGTTTCTCACAAATTTCAAACAAAGATGAGAATATTTAAAATTGTGATTAGACTTTGAGAATACTAATGGTAGTTGCATGTACACTTGTGTTTTTTAATAAAAACTGTGTATATATTGTTAATTTGGTCATTATACTACATAGGTGTTCTAACGTGTTTATGATCTCTTCTCAGATGACTTAAGAAAATAAAACCAAATGATATTTGGATTGTAATTTCATTCTCCCTACTTGCTTCTTGTTGCATAGTGAAAGATGAGAGTTCTATTTTTGGAGGGCACTAAGGAATTCATGGATGTTAGTAAGGAGGAGGAGGAGAGGGTCATAGCCCTAACCTCCATGGAAGTCCATGGTCAACCATGAGGAGGTGGCATGTTATTCCCCATTCCTAGGGATAACTAAGGATATGATGTCTCGAGGCCCTCAGGTTGCATACATGGAGTACCGAGAGATGGATTGACTGACAGTGTCCACATACACAGATGGAGACCCACTTCACCACCATACTTCTCTTATTCATCATGATGGCATTCACCACATCAAATTGGTTCCAGAAGACAGTGGGTCTTTCTCCATGAGGTAACTATTCAGGTATCATGGTAAGTGTCACCTTAATACTTTAGGCATATGAATATGTTGCATTAGAGCCTCTCTTGATTATGGAACGACTTCTTGGACATTATGATTTTTTCCTTATTTCACCTTGGAGAGTGTCATCGTTTCCTAGTAAGTGGCCACCCTCAGGGAAAGGGTTGCAACCAAGGGTCTCCTCAAAAGGTAATCGTACCATCCCCCCTCATATTTACCAGTTTCCATTATTTAATCCCCTTTGTGTCCCAATATTTTAGTTTTTTCTAGCCTATTGACCCAAGAATGGCATGTACCTCATTTCATGGGAATAAGGGGCCATTAGGCTAGGAGGTGCCCTATAAAGAAACATCATGCAATAGAATCTCTCCCTAAGATCCTTAGAGCAACAAAATTCTTCTCACAAAATGAATGAGGGACCCATAAATTAAACTAATAAACAATCATGCCAACCAAGGTAGAGCATTTGTGGGCTATGCATTTCCTTTTTAGTGCCCCTTATTGACTTCAACTTGGGGAAGTGTGGTTGCAAAGTGTGACAAAGGTAGACTTGGCGTGGGAAATGTTTTTCATGATTAGGTATAAGTCCCACGTTACCTTCAACTTGGAAACACCATAATAAATTAATGGCTAAAAGGGCTTGGAAAAAATATTCTTCAAAGAGAGAGAGAGAGAGAGAGAAAATGGATGTGGTTACTCCTCAACAAAGGTGCCCGTAAATGAGACAATGCAAGCCCTTGTATGCCATGAATCCCAAAACCTATAAGTCTAACCCCCATCCACCTCACACTCACTACATGACTTAGAAAGGATCATCCTTGGGAACATCCCCTACTTGAGGAATCGGTTCACCCAATAGGGTATTATGACAACCCTCCCATATCTAAATTTGGCAATTTGCATAGGGTCTTTCAGCACTTGTTTAATTTGAAAAGGTATTTTTGATGCACATGTTTAGGTGGCTCTTGTATCAAGTGTGATTTTACTTGGCATGATACATTTGACTTGGAACCCTTAGAGAGTGAATTCACTTGTCTTTGCAGGACCTTGCTTGGTGGACGTTTGTGGAGGAACAAGCCTAGTTTGGGCCTTCATTGTGGCATGAAGCCCACAGAGTGGATGCCATAAAACACACCTTGAGGGAATCTAGATGGTGAAGATTGCCTTTGGAGGCATGAGAAGATATCTTGAAGGATGACACATATCCCCCCTTTTCTCAATGTTTGACCTTGGAGAGTCAAAACATCCTTTTCTAGGGCATGAGGTCATAATTAGGGGCTAGGGTTTGGTGGTGATTGATGATGACATGACATTCTCTTTGATGGAAGACACCATCGGATGAAGTAATGGCCTTTGGAGGCCCAACGTCTCCCTCAAAGAAGCTCAAGGATTTGCTCCATGTGCCAAAATGTCACCCCTAGGAGGTATGATGTCATCATTTAGGTTTTATCTTAATTGCAAATTTAAATTTTGAATTGTAAAGGGGAAATTAGAGGAGGTCAGCCTCCTTAATTGTGTTTTACCCTAATGATATGTGGACAAACTTTTTAGGCAAGACCTCCTATAAATAGAGGCTTTCTCTTTTCATTTTATCATAACAAATCTCACTTGAGAAT
>JZKD02S0588595.1:269870-279873 GCA_000966675.3 Picea glauca | reverse complement strand
CCCCCCCTCAAGGTACAATGTATGTAAAAAGAATAACTACAGTTGCTAGGCAACTGTGTCCTTCACTCCAAGACGACCTCGCAGAGAATGGAATTTCTGCTCAGTGAAGGTCTTGGTGAAAATGTCAGTCGTCTGTTCTGCTGAAGGAAAGAACTGTAAGTCGATGATCTCCTCATGTACTAAGTCCCGGATGTAGTGCATGTGGATATCGATGTGCTTCGTCTGCTGCCTCTGAACTGGATCTCCGCAGAACTTTAGAGTTCTCTGGTTGTCACACCAGATGACAATCGGCTGATGAAACTGAATGCCCAACTCAGTGAGAAAATGTTGTAGCCACATAGCATGAATGGTTATGTTAACTACCCCTCTGTACTCTGCCTCGGCTGAAGATAGAGAAATGGCATCTTGCTTCTTGCTCAACCAACAGATAGGCCCGGAACCAAGACTAAGTGAGTAACCAGATGTGGACTTCCGATCAATGTTATCGCCAGCTCAATCGGAATCAGTAAACCCAATGAGATCTAATGTAGAGTTTGATGCATAATGAATCCCAAAGGTGATGGTGCCATGTACGTATCGAAGGATACGCTTTGCAGCTTTCCAATGTAGCTCATGCGGCTCCTGCATGAACCTGGAAACTACGCCAACTACATATGAGAGGTCTGGTCTGGAGTGTGTGAGATACAACAAGCTCCCCACTAGCTGTCTGCACAATGTGATATCAACCAGTGGAGTCTCCCCACCATCCTCAAGTTTGACTCTTGATAGGAAAGGAGTCGGATCAGACTTGCAGTCTGTCATGTGAAATCTCTCAAGGAGATCTCGTACATACTTGGCTTGAGACAATTTGATGCCTGATGCATCCTAACTAATCTCAAGTCCAAGGAAGAAGTATAGTGGACCCATGTTTGTCATAAAAAACCTGTCATGAAGAATCCTCTTGACTGCAGCTATCACTAAAGTCGAGCAACCGGTGATCAACAAATCATCGACATACATAACTAAAAGTAGAAGTGAATCAGCTGTCCTGAGCATGTATACATTCGAGTCTGATTTACAATGTACAAATTTCTATGACAATAGGTAGGAGTCCATATTGGCATACCATGCCCTCGAAGCCTGCTTGAGTCCATAAAGTGACTTCTTCAGTCGACAGACCAAAGATGAGTCCTGCATAAATCCTTGGGGTTGCTCCATGTAGATCTCCTTAGAGAGATCACCATGAAGAAATGAATTCTTCACGTCCATATGATGGACTTCCCATCCCTTAGTTTCCGCAATGGCGAGGGCCAATCAAATGGAATCCATCTTCGCTACTGAAGCGAAGGTCTCATCATAGTCAATACCGTGAACTTGTTGAAAGCCTTTGGCGACAAGCCTAGATTTGTATCTATTGATCTGTCCATCTGCTATGCTCTTGGTCCTGTAGACCCATCTGCATCTGACAAGTTTCCTCCCAAAAGGAAGGGGAACCAGATCCCAAGTCTGGTTCTCGAGGAGGGAGTTGTACTCCTCCTGCATGGCAGATTCCCAAAAGGGATTTTCAGCAGCCTCACCATAAGACTGTGGATCTGAAGACTGAACCAAGAAAAGATTCCTAGAAGGCAATGGTTTAGTGGAAGTGAGTGCAATAGGAGGCTCCTCAATATCAAATCGAGTCCTCCTAGTATCGGTTGGATCACCAACGAGATCCCCTGCATCCTGAAGAGTAGTCTGTGTCCACTTGGGCCTCTGCTCTAGCTCTGCAACTGCATATGGATGCTTTGACTCTGCATCTGACTATACTGACTCTAAATCTGAATCATCTGAGTCCTTTGAATCAGAAATCACATCTGAAGAAGAGTCAGCATGTGCATGCTCATCATCTCGGACAGGTGGAAGAGTGAAGGTGTCTGCATGATACTGTTGAGGTACATGCGAGACACTTTCCTCGAATTGGACACTACGCTCAATGATGAGTCGGTATGAGGAAAGATCAATAAGCCA
Source organism: Picea glauca (assembly GCA_000966675.3). Classification (NCBI taxonomy): domain Eukaryota; kingdom Viridiplantae; phylum Streptophyta; class Pinopsida; order Pinales; family Pinaceae; genus Picea; species Picea glauca. The sequence continues at coordinate 277,887 of JZKD02S0588595.1, read as the reverse complement.
ATATCCCTTCACACTATCGAGGTATCCAACAAAAATGCACTCAGTGCTCTGTGGATCAAGTGCCTTCCTCTTTTCAGAGGGAATTCGGGCCCATGCACGTGAACCAAAAATGCGAAAGTGGGCCACTTCCAGTTTGAGGCCGCTTCAAGCCTCATAGGGGGTATTATCCTTGATAGATCTATGAGGAGATCTATTTTGGATGTATTTTTCACAGTTAAGTGCTTCGGTCCATAGTCTTTGTGGTAGTGACTTTGCATGCAACATGCAAGATGCCATCTCCTTTAGAGATCTTTTTTTCCGCTCGGCTACTCCGTTTTGCTGTGGAGTGTAGGGAACTGTATTTTTCAACTGAATCCCTTCCTCATGGCAAATATTATGAATCTCATGATTCACATACTCTCCCCTGTATCAGTTTGGAGGACTTTGATCTTCTTTCCGGACTGTGTCTCAACCGAAGCTTTGAAATCTTTGAGGTGTTGAAAGACCTCGTATTTTTGCCTGAGAAAGTAGATCCAAGTAAAACGTGAGAAATCATCAACAAAAATGAGAACAAACCTCACTTTGTTGATCGATGGATGTGGAAAAGGACCCATGAGGTCACTGTGGATCAGATCTAAAGGTGTGGAATCTCGCTAAGACTTTCCTTTGTCGAATTTCTCTTGAGGGTGTTTTCCGAGAACACATCCCTCACATACTCCCTTGGAGAAATGGATGTCTGGTAGACCATCAACTAATATTTGCTTGCTAAGCTATTGCATGTATCTGAAATTCAAATGTCCAAACCTTTCGTGCCATATCCTACTACTTTCATCAGCATGAGTAAGAAGTAAAGCATAATCAAGTTCAATGAATTCAGAAAATGCATACAATCTAGACTGATGATTTACCTCACTGGTAGCAACCTTGGAGTTGGTTTGCATGTCGTATATATCCATGGAATTTGGTGTGAATATGACTCTCTTTCCGGTGCCAGAATTCATCATTTGATACACAGAGAGAAGGTTGACAGAAAGCTTGGGAACATGCAACACATTCTCGAAGCTTCTGTTGGTGAGTTCAATATTTCGTTTGTCGGTGACTTCGACAGAAAAGTTGTCCCCCATCAGAATAGGACCTTGGCATGCATCCAAATAAGAATAGGTTGCTTCTGAGGCATCCATGTGATGTGATGCTCCTAAATCTACGATCCAAGCATCAGGAGAGGAGTTGATTGTAATCAAGGCATGGCTAGAATTACCTTTCTTGGAATTCAGATCTTTCGGCTTCTTCTTCTTTGCACCCTCGGGGATGCGATCTCCAAGGTTGTTTTGATGAAGTATCTAAGACATCAGATCTATTTTTTTTTTCATGCATGCAGATTCCGAATGGAATCCTTTGTGATAGTATGTGCATTTCTCTCCTTTTCTTCCCTTTTCTCCTTTGGATCCGGAGGCATCGGTGAAGGGTTTTGTGTACCCTTCCTTCTTCATATGTGCATGAGATTTCCTCTTATATTTATCTTTAGAATTCTAATATTTGTGGCTGCCATCATGCACAGTGAGTGCATGCACCCTTGGGCCTTTGATTGTGCCCATGTTGATGAGCTTGGTTTACTCTTGTGTCAGGGATTCGATAAAGTCCTCAAGAGAAGGCATCTTCCAGGTGGATCCAGAGGCAAATATGACAGTATGGAATGTGGATATGAATAAAGAGAATTCAGGTCCAATATTGGAGAGAATGGTGAGAACCATTTGTTTCTCCTCCTTCGATTTATCAACCCCGCAAGCTTTGAGTTGCGACAGTAAATCCTTGAATTTTGTAAAGAAATCTTGGATATTCTCAAAGCTTTTTGGATCCAATGTGAGAAAATCCACCTCCATAATGTGTCCCCTCATCTCATCCTATTTTCCAAAGAGCCCTTTCAAGATGGTCCAGGCTTCATTGGGAGTCTTACAGGAAGATATATGAAAAAGGAGATCGAGAGAAATAAGACTGCAAATTGTTCTGAGTGCCTCATCCATGCGATTTAAGTACTTGGATTTTTCTATGGCTGATATCGGTTCTATATCTGTATTCATGTTTAACCTATACAACCCTATAGATTGGAGATGTATGGCTATTTTCTCCTTCCATGCAAAATAGTTGTAAGGTGTAAGAATGAATTCTTTTTGGAATTCCATCTTTCCGTTGTCTTCAATCTTCGGTACCTGCAAAAAAATTTGGTGTAGCTTTGCTTAGCACTCGGTTGGCTCTAATACCATGTAAATGTGTTGACCTACACAAAATAGATCTAGCTAAACAATGATACAAACATTTGCAGAGAGAATTGGAAAAGAAGAAGAAGGAGAGAAAGAATGGAAATAATTCTCATTAACCGTTTGAATAATGAATAATTACACATGATATACTCTGTATAACTCAATGAGTTCAACTTGGGGTGAACCAAGTCGTGATAGTGGTGGTCTAGAGTGATCTAGACACACACCAACAGTTATAGGAGTGAACTGCCACCTATTCTAGTCTCTCAGGCAGTTACAAGAGTGAACTGCCACCTAGTTGAGTTAACTAGTCAACTAGTCTTCAGTTAACTGAATGAACAGAAAGTATTGAGGAGTTAACTTAAGGAATCAAGGCTAATGCGCCACTTTGGTCATGATACCAAGGTAAGGTCGAATTATCATGGTGATGATCCCAATGTTGCATGGTGATGATCCCAATGCAACATCTAAACTCAACTCAACTAGTCAAACTGAAGTGTGAACTGAAAGAGAATATTCTCCAGGTGGAATATTCTCTCCTAAAATATAGGAGACTGGATAATGACTAATAAACAAATAAAGACCTTAGGAAAAATAAATCCTAGGTGTGTGTGAAGTAACTCCAACAGGAATGAGTTTTTTTTAGCCAAGGTAGCCATGGCAGAGGCAACAGAGGGAGAGGTAATTGGAACAGAGGCCCAAGAAGGCCAAGGTTCTCCATACATTTTGACGCTGACTCACAAGAGTTAGGCTAGTTTTTTTAGGCTGGATTTTTCAATTGGATTGGGCAAGGAGTGGTCCAACCTAGGCCTGAAAAGCCTCCCTTCCAAGTTCTGCAAGCCCCTGGTATTATTGTTCCCCCTCATGTCTCATTGCAATCCGTGGTTCCTGAAAATGACGGATGGCAAGAGATTGTCCACCCAGCAGTCTCCCAACATCGTGGCTGGCCCAATTTTTCTTTGCCTGCTCCTTCGCCTAACAACCATATTTTCCAAGCTACCCCTGACCACTCGCCAGTGCAATCCTCTTATGCTGGCAAGAGATTAGGCCTAAAGGATCAGCACAACCAAAGGAAAATTCAGGAAAATCGTAGGGTTACAGCAGCAATCAAGGAAAGATTGCATCGCAGAGTGGGAAATATGGCTTTTGAGTTTTTATTTTTATCTATTATTAATGACAGATGACTTTACGAATCTTTGGACAACATGTTTTATTTTTGGATATATGAGTAATATTTTTTGAAAATAATTTCAAATATCATGAGCTAAATTGTCAAATATGAATATGTTGATGGGAGTTACAAGGAGGTGTGCTTTGCTTAACTAACTAGTAAGGTTATGATTGTTATGAGCTAAAGGGAGTCACAAGGGGTCCCACCTACTACCCACCTACTATTTATTATTTATTTATAACCCTTATTATGATTATTAATTTTCCCCCTAGCTAAAAGTTGGTTGAGTCTTTTAATTAACTTAACTAATGAGTTGGTTCAACTACTTCAACCAATTCTAATTTGTTTAAAAGCAAATGGAAAGGGAGGAACAAGAGGAGGATAGAAGGAGAGGCATAATAAGGTTTTCTCTTTGAGTTTATGTTGAGATAATTTAGTTTTCATTCATTCCTTAATTTATCCAAGCCTGATTATTTTTTATGATAGCAGGGTCTTATTGTAGACAGCAAGATTCGGGGCTGAATTACATCATTCAGACACTTGTTTTTCAAAGGTGTTGATCTATCTTTGATAGTCTGTGTAGACTTGTATGTTTGTGAATTAGTTTTCATGACTGACAAAGGCTATTGTGCATAATCAAGTGGGCAGCAATCTGTGGCAAGTTGATCCAGCTTTTAGAGTTCATTTTTTATTTTTTGTCAGAGGTCCTTTTGTATGTTCCATCGGGGATCTCTAAGTTTGACTTTGGTCCTAAATTTCTGCATGAGATTTTTTAAAGAGAGTGACTCTTTGGTGAATTGGAATGAAATAAAGCATTTTTGTTATGTCTCATATGTTTTTATTATCATCTTGGTGTATTTACTTATGTCTCTACATTTATTTCAGCAACTGTTGTATTCATAAAATTGCATAAAAAGTAAATTTCCAGCAAGATTTTTATTGATAAAAGACTAGCCTAAGCACTTGTAATTAATACTTGTGAGTTAGGGTGTTATTTTTGTTGGCTATAAACATAGGGTGAGATTCCCGTCTATTTTGATTTAGCTAAGGAGAATCTGAAAATGCTTGAGTAAGATCATTTCATATATTTTCCTCAACATTTATTTGGCAACCATACTGGGGAGATCTTCGATATCTCTCTGGTTAAATGTTATGCTCGATTTTCATCGATGCATATTTCTTTTTCTATTATTGATTCTTTGATTGTTTTATTTCTTAATGACTATGCCTATTGCAAGGTAGCCCAATAGTGAGCCCGAACTCCAAGACCAAACCAACATTACTTTGAACTTGTTTAATACTATTTTAGACACTTCCAATACCCATGTTGAGCTTAACCGTTCTTGGGCAGAAATTGAATGAGATATTAGTGCTCAAGAACAATTGGAGGCTAGACATAGATAGCCTATAAATCAACATTAACCCTTTTGTTTCTTAAAGTTTTGGCCTTTTTTTCATGTCCTTAGATATCCTTACTTCTAGAAGAAGAAGAGGCTTGTCACCTGAAATCAATCCTATTGTTGAAATAGGAAGAAGAAACGTTGTGTTATCGTCCCAACAAAGTGATCTAAGGAGAAATTTATCTGATTCATCCAGTTCACCTTTCTTTCCCTCATCTATCATCCAAAAGATGGCATCTAGTGGTGGCTTTGGTGGCACTGGAAGTGCTCCATCTTCTCAATATTCATTGTCATCAGTGATTGGTAGCTTATATAGCCACCATATCCCTGTACAATCTACCACAAACCCCATCAAAGTCATTAAAAATTATGGGATTTTTCAGTTCGAAGAAGATGCCACAACCACACCATGGCATGTGTCCTCTCCTCTCAACCTAGCACCTGCTACTCGTCCACTTCCAAAATTTAAAGAGAACCTCCCTATGTTTTCAGTAAATAACACTATCAATACAAATGAACATCCGGTGGCATTTTATAATGCTTGTCATGACATAGGGGCGAATGAAAATGACACTTGCATGTGCTTATTCATCAATTCCTTGGAAGGGAAGGTTGTGGCTGACTTCTTTGACCTTCCTCCTAAGATTTTGTCTACTTGGGAGGAGTTAATATATTGGTTCTGATCCACTTATGGGCAATCTAAAAACCCAGCCAAGATGCTACGGGAATATAATAACGTCACCTATAAGGATGGTGATAGCATCAAGTCTTTCAACTTGTGTTTCACCAAGTTATACAATCAAATCCCCGAACTCATCTGCCCTCAGAACCAAGCCACTTTTGTGCATTACTACAATGCATTTCCTTCCCCCTACTATCATAGGATTGATGAGAAAGCCATTGATAATCTTGATTCCGCTCTGCATACCTTCTCAGAGTATGAAGAACAACTTGAAAGAATTGGCCTTCCCTAGGGGGAATCAGTTAGATAGACAGACATGTCCACCCTTTTACAGCTAGTAGAAGATATGAACAACTGTATGATAGCATTTGAGCAGAAGGGTATTGTCTCCCCTCTCAACCCTGGAGATTCATCCTCTTCTGCAACCCCCCTTTATAAATCCGGTTGAAAAAAAAATTCAGCCTAAAGCTATCCTGCCTCGGAGTTGGTGTAATTTTTACGAGGAACACCATGAGGAAACCACATGTGAGGTAAATAAGAGTGCCAAAGATAAGATATTTGGTAAAATACCAAAAGATACTATCATTGTCCTAGATTTTGCAGAGCCAGAAGATGGCATGGTTATCAATACTAGGAACAAAGACTATGCTCCCAAGGGAAAATTTGATCCTCCCCGCAGTTCTTCTATTCCGAGCTCATCCTCAACCCAGCCACTCTCCAGGTTCCTAAGGTTCCTTAGAGTCAATGAATCACTCTCCCTCTCCCCACTTCCAAATACAATATCTTGAATCAGTTGGCCAACATCAAAGCAGATGAAACCCTTATAGACATGGTTGTCGTCCCTGAACAATAGATGCATCTGAAAAAATTCATGGAAGGAAAATCTTCAGTTGTAGCCAATCTTTCCGAAGAGGTAAACGAAGAGGATTATTTTTTAAATAAAGTAGGTGTACATAACTTTAGATACCCTATAAAAAATCCCCCTTTTTATATTTCTGTAAAGATCATGGACAAGATTTCCCATTGTTTCCTCATTGATGGTGGTTCGGGCCCAAGTGTGATGTCGAAGATTATTATGGAAGAGCTAGGCTTGTCTTGTACAAATGAAAACGCCAGAAGCATGTTCTCCTATAATAGTCTACAACAAAAAACCATAGGCGAGATTAAGGATGTGACCTTGGTTTTATGCGCTCATCTTGAGATAAGGACAACCCTCAGCATTCAGGTAATTGATATGTATGTAATCAATTACTCAATTATCTTGGGAAGAGATTGGAAATCCTAAACAGGTGGATACCTCTCACTCGACAGGACACATTTATTCATTCCTCGGAATGGTAAGAGAATTATAGTCCTTAGAGAGGGAAGAATTTCACCCTACATAGAGAGTGTTCCACAATATAGCGTAAACTATATCGAAGAGGACCTAGGAGTGTATTCCATCTTTGTTGAAGAAGATAACATTACTTTGGAAAAAATCAATTTAGATTATTATATGTGGCATATGCACTTTGATAGTTCATGCTCTAATGAAGGTAATGGGGCTGGCATTATCTTGGTTTCCCTTGCAGGAAAAATTCATAATATGTCTTACAGGTTGGAGTTTACTTGTACAAACAATGTCACTAAGTTCGAAGATTTATTATTGGGCATTGAAAATGCCCTTAATCTTGGTTGCAGTCACCTTTCAATTTTTTGAGACTCTGAGATTATTGTGAACTTGATACGTAAAATGTGCTCTCCTAGCAACAAGTGGATGGAACGATACTCCCAAACTGTTTGGGTGCTCATCTTGAACTTTCTATCTTTCAATATCACTCATGTTAAAAGGGAATTGAACTCGATGGTTGGTCGATTAGCTGTCTTTGCAGCTTCTCCTAATCAGCAACTTTTGCCTCAAGGGCCTGATTGTACTTTTCAATCTCTATATCGTCCATATGTCCCTGACAATGTAGAATCTTGGCAGGCCCTCCCTAACAATAAGAGCATTTGTGCTTTCATTCAGGATGAACCTATTAAGCCCAAGGATATTATATCTATAGAGAACAACAAGATTCTTGAGGGCTTGACTCCTCTTGAGAGTTCGTTTTCATCGAGTGATGTAGGAAATAAAGAAGAACAAAAAGAAGATGAGTTAGGAAGGAAGGTGGGTGAAACCATCTCCTTGAAAATTGGGGCACTCAAATCTTCAAAGAACGATAACCTAAGTACCCAATGTTCTGATAAAGAAGTAATGAATTTTTCCAAGCTACTTGGTGGATTTCAACAAGTTTTTGCTTGGCCTTATGAGGATCTCCGTGGTTTTGATCTAGGTCTTATTCAACATACTATGAAACCAGCTAGGCAGAAACAAAGACTTGTTAACTCTGCACTTAATACAATTCTTCAAAGGGAGTTGGGAATTTTCTTAAAGGATGGGATCCTTTTCCCAGCCCACTCTAAGTGGGTTTCAAATTGGGTACCTAAGACTGTTGATCAAATTAGAAATTGCTTTAGTTTTCGCACCTTCAGTCAAGCCATTATGAGA
>JZKD02S0588595.1:237598-269858 GCA_000966675.3 Picea glauca | reverse complement strand
CCCCCCCCTCAATATAGGAATAATTTTGCAGCAGGTTGTAGAGTCACAGTTGAAGCTCTTACTTGACGAAATTATGGGTTACAATAAAATCAAGGTAAAGAGGGAAAATTTTCACAAAACCACTTTTATCACTAATTACGGTACCATGTCATATAAATTCCTGCCTTCGAGCTTAGTTGATGCAAGTATCGCCTTTAAAATACCTATAAAAATGACTCTCAATGAATTGGTCAGTCTCCATCTCTATCTTGATGATCTAATTGTGTGCGTCAAGGGGTTGATAATTACATCAAAATTCCAAGTGTTGGGTCCTTTCCAAATTGCTTTTGTCTTAGACACTAACTCTTACATTTTAAAGGATTTACAGAAGCAATTGTTTTCCTACAGCGCTAATAGCCCTCGCTTGAAATATTACGAGGGACCAATGTGAAAAGTTCTAATGCTGTCTGGATTTTTTGTATACTAGTAGCCTAGCTCTGCTTTCTTTTTCTGAGCTTCTTTTTCTGCTTTACAGTAGTTTGACTTGGATTTCTAAGTTAAAACTTTTCTTGTTGTTTCCTTCATTTTTGTCTTTTAGTGTTGTTGTTTTAATTTCCGCAGTTTTACTTCTGTCATGATTTTCGTTCCCTATCATCTTTTAGTTAATTGGTCAAAATAGGATGTTGGATCAATTCTACCACAGTGACACTCCTGCAAACAATTGTTAGTCAATAACAATCAAGATTACACAGTTGTTATGATGTCTCCTCTGAAGGACCCTTGAAATTGTTGTATATTTCCACTGTTGTCTTGTAAAGAATTGGTTATCTCCCGCTTCTTCTTACCATTTCTTCATCCATTGAGATTTTAAGAGCAAGTATAAAAAAAAATCTCCTTGAAGTTAAGAGCAGTTTATAGTTGAATGATTATGCATGCAGTGGTAAAACCCCTCATACTTAATACTTTTCATGAATTATTCCCAAATTCCCAATCATCTTTCCATTAAATCCGCTCACTTCCCTCTGTTGCATAATATGCCTGGTTATATCTTCTTGACCTGTTGTTCTTGGTCTGCAAAACCATGAGTTATGAGTTCTAAATCTGTTGAAAACAAATTTTCCTGTGGAGTCGCCATTTTGTTGACGATTAAAATCGCTATGAAGTTTTGCCCGCAAAGTGTTGCTAAAGCCTATTATTATAAAAGGTAAATAATACTAGTAAATGGGACCCCCTAGTAGATTGGAGATCAGGTCTGGTTCTTATTTGATGTTGTGCTACTGTTCAACATTGCTTACATGGTGATAAAATCTTGGTTTATTGGCAATGGATAAGGCATGTTCTATGTTTTTGTGTTGTTCTAGGCTCAAGTTTTATTTCACAACGGCCTATGTTATCCTTGTTATCATTGCTATCTATTATTAGATCTATTACTAGGACATCTACACAATAAACATGTTAGCAATAATACATACAAGCAATTGGAAAGAAATGAAAGCAATGCAACAAATCCAAGAGGAATAATTTAAACTATGTTATATGCTACTCTACATGCATTGGATTTTAATGGTCATTATTTAAACAATGGTTATGTGATTTGTTTGAGTTGTATGAAGTGGTGATTTGTATTATGGAATAAGTCTAATATGGGTTGCGCTATTGGTGATGGTTTCGATACATGGTTTACTTAATTGAATTATATAGCTGATATGTATTATGGTCAAGTTGGCAATGGAAGGTATGAAGTGGGTGGTGCGTTTGACAAGTAATAGATGCCAATTCCAATGCATGGTTTAAATGAATGGTTAATGGTTTAATGGTTTACGTGTACTAATGAATTAATTGACTGTGGGTGGAGGCAACGTGTATTTATTTCACGTCACCCTTACTCCTTTCGTTGGTTGCCACCCTAGTCGAGCTATTGTTCAACCTTGTTGTTGTGGTTATGCTCTGATTTTCAAGTAGGGAGGAACTGCTCGACTAGCTCACGTTTAAAGTGTTTGGATTACATGTATGTCCTTTTTTTGTCCATCCATGAGTCTGCTTTTTTATGAAATGGATATTGGCTCGAATGTATGGGTTGTTCTTTCCTTAAGTATTGCAACTGTGTAAAATTGTGATTTTTGGGATGAATTGTTGGTGGCTTCCTCTGTGATAATGTCTAAAGTTACAGTGTATTGGGTCATTTTGATTATTAGCATCCATAAAGGCTCTCTGTCATCCTTTCCAGTTTAGTGGAGGGTTCCATTTGGTATAAACTAGACAATCGCCTGACGCATTATACCACCATAACTAGTCTTGGCTTTTATCGGGTTTAATGGGTTTAAAATGTCTAGTCTCACTGCGCATTATTTGCTTAGGCATTGGGTTGTCCATGATTTTATTGGTCGTGCAGTAGGTTATATTGTTTCTTCTCATCTCTGCTTCTTATCAGCATTGTTAGTTGGTTGGTTGGGAGAGCCACAAGGGTTATACCCTGCGTGTGCTAAGTATCGTTACAAATCCCAAATGGAGCATGGATCCTCTGCTCATAGCTCTCCTGTCACGGATTCGTCACCCTGGCCACAAAGTAAATTGTGGTGTTCTTTGTGTGTAAACCATTGGTCTTGGAGGTTTCCACCATTGAGAGGAGTGGACTCTAGCCTCCCTGTGTTGGTCCACAGAACAAACCCTCGACTCCTCAAGCCCAAGGGTTTACAAAGAAGACCGTTGTGGCCTGTCAGGTTTACTATTGGTTGTCATGGATTAGTGTAGAGGTGATTATTGGCTCGCCCTGTTGGTTGTATGACAGTGGTGTTGGTTTTGGCATCTAGTCACAACAATTGTTTTATTGGATAGGTAAGCCCAACATGGTTAATTAGAGTGAATCGTAAATCAAATACATAGTTGTTGCCTCTTTGTGTTTATTGAATGGATAACACGACATTGTTTAAAATTGATTAAGGCATAATGACGCTTTGTGCTTGATGCATTGGTATGTGTGGCATTCCTATAGCACGACTCAATGATTATTGTAACTATGTGTTTTTAATGGCCAAATGATTATTGAAATTGGGGTGCTTATGGTGTTTCCATCCACTATGTATGTACGGTTATTTGATTGTTTCGTCAGGGATGAACCCGAGTTTTACCCAGTGTGGTTTTGATTGTAGTTTGATTGATTTGCGCAATTATGTTTCTATCTCTTTGTGTTGGATTGTTAGATTGGCACGATAAGTTTGAGTAAATGATAATGTGATTGTTTGTTTTAAAATTATAAAATGGGAATGTTGCATCGTGGTGTTATGGTATGGCTGCCCACTATGTATGCTATGGATATTTTTTGGGTTGTGAACTCAGAGATAGCCACAGTTTGAACATGGCTTGTTGCAATTTGTTCTATGTTTGTAAAATCGGACCTGTTGTTGATGCCTCATTGAATTGGATGGATATCCCATCATTTTGATTATTTAGATTCGAAGAAAATTGGGCTTGTAGAGTCATAGAATTACACTTGTGTTGATTAAATTGTTTTGTGTTTTCTACAGCATAGCATGAGTTGGAGTGATGGTTGTTGTTTGTCTGTTTAAATGGTGAGTCAGGGATTTTGCAATTTAAATATGGATTATTGGGTTGACTGTCCACTATGTATGTTTAATGAATGTCATGTGTTTTAACAATAACAGGCATGATTGCAGTGAACGTATAACTTCATTGCATTTTGGAAACACGACTTTTGAGTTATATTTGATGATTGAAGTAATGTGTGGGTAGTGGTTGGTTTTGATTATGAACAGAGTGGAAATGGTTACTGTTTATACATTTGAGAATTGTTATAAGATATAAGTTGGATAAATAAGAGGAACATAACTCCCCTACATATCGTTGTGGATTTCACATTGTATTGTTTGATGACATTGTCTTAAGTATTTGATTTCAAATTGTGAGCAAGTTAATACCCAGAATTGTTTGAATTATACACAGTAGTGTTTTTGGGGTCATAGTGGTAATTTGGTTGGTAGATTTCTTCACATAATGGTTTTATGAATCACTTGATTAATTTTATGAACAATAATCACTCTTTTCCCTATCATTATTTTTCTTTCTGCTAATTACAATCCCCTCGCCTTCCCACATTCATTTTTCACTCCATGTTCTAAAATTGATAACAGTCAAGAAAATTTATGTGTTGAAGCAGTTGGAAGTAGCAATGTCTTGGTTGGATTATAGTGATGTTTTCTTTGGTTTGCATTACAGTTGATTGTTCATTGTATTTGAGCAGTAACTGGGTTTTTTTCCCCCTCATTATATCATTTTTCGCTCAATACAAACCCCTCGCATATCCCAGAACCCTTTGTTCACCCCCTGCTCATTGACAAACAGTTGAACAATTTGTATGGATTGGATTGCATGAGTCTGATACGTTGTTGAGCCAAAATCTATTTCATATTTTTGAAGATTTGTCATGTATGGTTATTTAAAATACTATTTTCTAATCAATCATGCATATAGGAATGAGTTTTTCCATCCGAGGTAGCCATGGCAAAGGAAACAGAGGGATAGGTAATTGGAACAGAGGCTCAAGAAGGCCAAGGTTCTCCATAGATTTTGACGTTGACTCATAAGAGTTAGGCCAGTTGTTTCAGGACGGATTTTTCAATTGGATTGGGCAAGGAGTGGTCCAACCTAGGCCTGAAAGGCCTCCCTTCCAAGTTTCGCAAGCCCACAGTATTCATGTCTCATTGCAACCCAAGGTTCCCGAAAATTAGGAATGGCAAGAGATCATCCACCCAACAGTCTCCCAACATCGTAGCTGGCCCAATTTGTCTTTTCCTGCTCCTTTGATTAACAACCAGATTGTCCAAGCTACCCCTGACCACTCGCCAGTGCAATCCTCCCATGCTAGCAAGAGATTGAAAACTGAGGCTCACCATGCTCGTGACAAGGGAAAGGCCATTGCTGCCCCTTCTTCACCCTCCAATGGCTCTGACAAATCCATGTCTTCCTAGAAGCATTTGAGGGACGATTGTTCCCACGTGATCAACGAGATTAGGCCTAAAGGCTCAGCACAGCCAAAGGAAAATTCAGGAAAATCGAAGGGTGACAGCAACAATCAAGGAAAGATTGCATCGCAGAATAGGAAATATGGATTTTGAGTTTTTATTTTTATCTATTATTGATGACAGTTGACTTCAGGAATCTTTGGACAACATGTTTTATTTTTGGATATATCAGTACTATTTTTTGAAAATAATTTCAAATATCATGAGCTAAATTGTCAAATATGAATATGTTGATGGGAGTCACAAGGAGGTGTGTTTTGTTTAACTAACTAGTTATGTTATGATTGTTATGAGCTAAAGGGAGTCACAAGGGGTCCCACCTACTAGTTATTATTTATTTATAACCCTTATTATGATTATTACTTTTCCCCCTAGCTAAAAGTTGGTTGAGTCTTTTAATTAAATTAACTAATGAGTTGGTTCAACTGCTTCAACCAATTCTAATTTGTTTAAAAGCAAATGGAAAGGGAGGAACAAGAGAATGATAGAAGGATAAGCATACTAAGGTTTGCACTTTGAGTTTATGTTGAGATAATTCAGTGTTCATTCATTTCTTAATTTATCCAAACCTAATTACTTTTTATGATAGCAGGGTCTTATTGTAGACAGCAACATTCAGGGTTGAATTACATCATTCAGACACTTGTTTTTCAAAGGTGTTGATCTATCTTTGATAGTCTGTGTAGACTTGTATGTTTGTGAATTAGTTTTCATGACTGACAAAGGATATTGTATAGAGTCGAGTGTGCAGCAATATGTGGCAAGTTGATCCAGCTTTTAGAGTTCAGTTTTGATTTTCTGTCAGATGTCCTTTTGTATGTTCCATCAGGGATCTCTAAGTTTGACTTTGGTCCTAAATTTCTGCATGATATTTTGTAAAGAGAGTGACTCTTTGGTGAATTGGAATGAAATAAAGGATTGTTTTATGTCTCATCTATCTTGATTATCATCTTGGTGTATTTACTTATGTCTCTACATTTATTTCAGCAACTGTTATATTCAGAAAATTGCATAAAAAGTAAATTTCCAGCAATCTTTTTATTGATAAAAGACTAGCCTAAGCACTTGTAATTAATACTTGTGAGTTAGGATGTTATTTTTGTTGGCTATAAACATAGGGTGATGTTCTTGTCTATTTTTCTTTAGCCAAGCAAAAACTGAAAATGCTTGAGTAAGATCATTTCATATATTTTCCTCAACACAGTAGTGCTTTAAGAAAAGTACTCAAAGTATTTTACTTTTGAATAAAGTACTCTTGTCCATTCATAAATTAAACACTTTATATTTGAAATTTAAAAAACAATATTAAAAAATATATTTACTTGAAATGCATGTTGAGTTGGTTTACTTTAGAAGTACATTACTTGAAATGTGAGTTGGGTTGATTTACGTTAGGAGTAAATTACGTTAAATGTGCATTGGGTTGGTTTACTTTAGGTTGTGTCGGGGTTACATGATATAATATATCATTCATATATCACATATGATATAATATATCATGTGATATGATATATTATATCACATATAATATATCATATCACATATGATATCATATCACATATTATATCATATATAATATATGATATCATATGTGATATGATATATTATATGTGATATAATACATCATATATAATATATGGTATATTATATCATATCGCATATATGATATAATGTACCACGCACACACGTGGGCGTATGATATATTATATCATATAATATATTAGATATGATATAATATATCATATGTTCCATTTATAATATATCATATGTTCCATTTATGATATATTATATCATATATGTGTTTTATAATTATATATTTAAAAATATATATATATAATTTTTTTTTATTATAAATTTTTTAAAAAATTGTCTGTTGGATGTAGCCTGGGTGGTTTGGTGGAATTATTGCTATCCTCCCCACCCAAGTTCAAATCCTTGGAGTGACATGTTTGTGCCTGTAATGGGTCTATAAGATGCTCTTGTTGTTGAGCACCCATTGTTCTGAAAAATAATCGGCTTCCCATGTTCCTTCGCAGATTTCGGGGGGTTTTCTGTGGACATAGTTGTGAATCACATGATATATATATATATATATATATATATATATATATATATATATATATATATATAATGTATTTGATTTTTATATAATATCTTAATTATATATTATTATATGAGTGTATATTTTAAATAATAATATATTATATAATTAATAATTTATGGATTTATATTTATATTTTATTTCAAGTTATTCAACGATAAATGACACATGCATTAGTTGTTTAAGGATAATGACTTTTTAAAAAAAACTGGCTTCTATTTATAGTCACATCCTTTCCTTTTAATCACATCAATAGAAGTTATTTTATTAATTTTATTTGAAGACAACTTTTCAATTTAACTTAACTATGGTTACATGGATTCTAGTGCAAAAGGTGAGTTGTAAATATACCTTCCCCACAAAATGACAAACTCATAATATTGTATTATATATCTTAGGAGGCCATTTTTAGACCTAAAAATTCCCCTAATGGTATCCTTTACTCTCGATGCATGAGATTTTACCTCATTCTTTAATTATCTTGAAGGAAGTACCTCTAGATATCCTACTAGGCTCTTTGATTTATTTGATCCTTGGTAAGGAAGATATCACAGAAGGGTTTCTAGACTAGGGTTTCATTGGTGGAATGCTCCTTGGTGAGCTAATGAGCAAAAACCCCAATTTTGAACCTTTGGATTTAGACTAGCAGGGTTTGGGACTAGGATGTTTAGGGAAAACTAGAAAAAGACACAAGTGCATCAAGAGGAAATCGGAGATGGTGAACTTGCAATTAGGCAACGACTTAAAGTTGCATGAAATTATGGAGTTAGAGGACTTGGCCATAATGGGTCGCTTTCCAAGTAAAAGAATGAATGGTTAAACTATGAAATCTTGGATGAAGCAAACCTTCACTCTAGTTTTAGGCTACTCTTATCATAGCATGGTGTTGTTGAAAGGTTGGATGGTATGGATACTTCGGTCAGAATTGGATGCAAATTAAATCCTCCAGGAAATATACAAATGGGGCTCACAAGCCTTTTTTTCTAAAGAGATGTCACTTGGACTTTGACACCAACTCAACTCGTGTGGATATTTTCCTAGCATAGGTTAGGTTACTAGGACGTCCTTTTATTTTATGGTTAGATGAAGTTTTCAAAGAAATTGGAAACACCTTGGTCTCTTATATGAAGTAGATAACTCCTACAGTGAATCGAGGTATAAGGGCATGGAAAAAATCTTTGTAGGAATGGACCTTACTAAAGGCCTAGCTAATTCCACCATTTTCAAAAAGGGCCTACCAATATTTTATCAACCCTTGGATTACGAAGGAATCCCATTCAAATATGGAAGGTTCCATGTCTTTGGGAATCTAGAAAAGGAATGTCCTCTACCTAATAGAAGGAAAGTATGGGTTTGTAAGGTGCAACCAAAGGGATTGAAAACCTCACAATCTCCAAAGAATAAGGCTCCTTCAAGGGATATCTCAAAAGGGTCCCTTAAGGACAACCCCCCATTGAAATCATTAGCATTAGAGGTAATTGATTAGTGTGAAGAGCACCCTCTAGAGCACAATAAGAGACGTTTTGTTGGAAGTACAGTTATCGTTACACCAAAACCCGCAAGTGATTGGTAAACTCACCACCGCCAGATTTCAAGGATCCACGAGAGGCAATTAGTCCCTTTTCACGATACACCAGGGAGCATTGACTACTTGCAATTTCGTGCAACAATCTCCCCCTCAGCGTGAGCCGAGTGTGTATCGAACTCGTGACCTCTAGATCTAATACCATTTGTTTGTCTATGGATCTCCTTCAAGCTTGTTAAGGCTTGTAGTGAAGGCCTGCTCTGATACCAATTGTTGGACACACCTACCACACTTAGAGGGGGGGTGAATGAGTGTGGGGCTCTTTTTACCAAAACTTCCCTCTTACACAAAACTCATTAGTTGGCATTCAACATTTACTTATTACTCATTGTTGTCATTTATAACCAATTAGATGTGAACATATATTAGCAGCATATATCAGCAACATAGATCATCAATAAGTCATCACCACAAGGAACACAAAGAACACAAGATGTATGTACAATTTTCTTTTTATTACGAACTACAATCCTTGGGGTTTTTCAGCAACAACTTAATAGAGTACAACTCTACAAGAGTACCAGCTTTATAATGCAAGACTCAGCTTACACCCTCAGCACCAACTAAGATGAGGCAACAATCATCAACAGGTATCAATCTAAAACAGGTACGTGACCTGTCAGTAGTGTAGCCTGTGTGTGTAGGCACCCTAGCTCACTACAGCCCGCGTGTGTACATGGCCAATGTATACAGCAACCGGCATATACCTTCTGAGCTATTAGGGTTTATCATTTTCATCACATACTCAAATCCTCTACAACCTTCAAGCAAAATTTATTTTTTCTTCCACCATCCAAACTGACCACCAGCCAGTCACAACACATCCAAGCTCTCCAATAGCTTACTCATGCTCCACAACCAATCAATATGAATGCTAACTCAATCATGTATAAGAAACTAGTATACCATATCAATCATATCACAATTGAATCGCAAGAGTACTGCTCACTCCATCAACCAACATAAACCACATCACAGCATCCATACCAAGAATGCCCTAAGCATTCACAACACAACAAGCAATACTATCGATCAAGACAATAATGTAACCATACCAGTGTCTCAGTGACAGATCAAGCCCATAGAATGCAGATCTGGAACCTACTTCAGTCTTCAACAGCCAGTCATCAACTCAAACACAAATCTCCTTGATTTTATCCACTATACGCGCCCTGTCCTCATACATCCCGTGTATGTATGTGCCCTGGCCCATTACAGCCTGCGTACACCTCAGAAACTAGGGTTTCTGAAGCTCCGATACTTTTGTCATCAAGATCTCTGATATTGCTGAAACTTTGATGTGTCCATGATATCCTTCTCACGCTCTCTTTCTCATAATAGATCTTCAATCATGCTCAAGAGATCCATACCAAAGATGCTCTCACAAGAAGCTTTCCATCAATACTCCAAAAGATAATCTCACAAGAAGCTCTCCATTGATCCACAAAAATGATGATGTGCAAGAGACCATTTCTATCTTACTTATATTTTCATCCTCTAGTTCACTTAACCCATTTCTAGGTCACTTAACCCATCTCTAGGTCACTTAACCTATTTTTCTTATTTTAGGGTTAACCACTTTCCATAAATTGAAAGTTCTCCAATACTTTAACATTTAAATATTCCTTCTTGATTTTTTCACTTCACTTTATTATTTAAATAATCCTTCTTGACTTTGTCACTTTACTTTATCATTTAAATAATAATTTATTTTTTTCAAGCATTTTGACTTCTTTGACCTTATGGGGCTTCAATCCATCATATGGGAGTCCTTCAACTTCGTAGGGCCATAACTCTCAAACCATGAGGAGTTATGTGACATTCCACATGCCACCGGAAATGGCATGACAAGAACTATCCATCTAGGATAGTTTCACCAATAGCTTCATTGATCTTCATCTTGTTATTCCATATACAAGCATGGGTTCTCTCAACCACAAAGCGTCTTCCCGTGAGGGCTTTCACCATAAGGGGACCACTTTGGAGTTCATCCATTTTTACTTCTTATCAACCATGACAAGAAAATAATAAGTCATATTTTACATCAAACAAACTATGCATCATATATCAAAGAATCCATCTTCATCATGTATCAATGACAACTCATTGATCCATCTTCATCTATTGGTTTCCACTTGACATCTATCATTCTCATCAAGGACAATACATATGCATTGTTCATAAATCATCAATCAATCCATCACTTGAAATCAATCAATCAAACCATTAGCATCAATGACAACATGATCCAACAATCTCCCCCTTTGGCATTGATGGCAATACCAACATTGATGTCGACACCAATTATTGATGTCAAACATGTAGACAAGGCATGATCTACATAAATAGTCATCAATCATATCAATATGAATATCTCTCCCCATTACTAATGACTATCTCTCCCATCAATCACTTCAATGTGACATATCTCTCCCCCTTTGACATCAATGGCAAAGGGCCATTCTCCCCTTGGGGTTGCTCCCCCTACTTGAACTCTCCTTGGGGATGCTCCCCCTAATTGAACTCTCCTTGGGGCTGATCCCCCTATTTGAATCCCTTTGATATTCCTTTGAATAATCTCTCCCATTTTGAACAAGGGATATCACTCTGATGTAATGTTGAATATGCATTGCTCATACTCCCCTTGTGACCATCGCTCCCCCTAGAAGTATACCTCTGTGCTCTTTCTTCAAATATAAGGCTCTTTTCTAGGTATGCATTTGATAAATATATCCTCCTAGAATCATGGGAAGAAGAATGACTCCCCTTATGGGTATGTCTCCCCCTATCTTCAACCGGATCATAGATCAATCATTCTCTCTATGACGATCCTTGGACCTGTTTATGCATCAAACTTATGCCATACCATACATCATGAAACAAAATATATGTCAAAAATAAAATAGAGAATCATGAACAATATATAAACCAAGTACATCATGTACCAAAATGTGCCCACAATTCACAACACCCATGTACATCAACCATGTACATCAACATCATACAATGTGCCAAAAGATATCATCCATGGAATGTATCAACCACATGCCTCTATCAACATGTCAACATGTGCATCTACCAATATTCCAACCATGTGCATCCACCAATATGCCAACCATGTGCATCTACCAACATGCCAAACAAGTGTCATATCACTCATCAAGTACCATAACCATGTATCAAACAAATACCAATTGTTGTGCTAATCAAGTAATACCAATGGTGTAGTATCATCAAGCATATGCCATATATGAGTGTATCAATATAACTATCTCTCCCCATTACTAATGACTATCTCTCCCATCAATCACATCAATGTGACATATCTCTCCCCCTTTGACATCAATGGAAAAGGGCCATTCTCCCCTTGGGGCTGCTCCCCCTGCTTGAACTCTCCTTGGGGTTGCTCCCCCTATTTGAATGCCTTTGATATTCCTCTGAATAATCTCTCCCATTTTGAACAAGGGATATCACTCTAATGTAATGTTGAAGATGCATTTCTCATAATCCCCATGTGACCATCGCTCCCCCTAGAATTATGCCTCACTGTATCCTTTTCAGCCTATAAAAGGAGAGGATTTATCATGGGGAAAGTTGGATTGAGTTGGCTAGAGCTTAGTTGGAAAGTTCTTGAGTTTTGTAGCTTGGAGTTTTTGGAGCTTGTATGTTGGCTTTTAGCTTTTCTTTGTCAAGATAGATTGTTGATTTCAGAATCCATGGAGCAAAAGTGTGTGGGAAGCAAGGAACTGTTGGAAGGAACCTGACAACATCAAGGCATCTGGTTGTATCTTTCTTCCACATTCTTTAATACAATGATATATTTCTTTCCCATAAAATTGGTCTTATTTTATTGTATGACTCCTTCATCACATACATAGGTTTTGTTGAGTATACATTGTTGCTTTCACTTCGTTGGCTTGTGTCTTTTTACAAGTTCATCATCCCAGAAGCCTTGGAACGGAGCGAGGATGACACTAGCGAGGACAAACAACATTTAAACAGTATGTCATTTATCTCTTGTTAGTTAGTATGCTTAATGTTTAAAACTTAGGGTAAGTTTTATATTTTGTCTTGTTTTGTTCTAGTTTTGGGGTGAAACTAGGGAGATTAGTTTGTGTCTGCACTTACCGATTTGCAATAACAAAATTGGTGACCATACTGGGGAACGAATTGTTTTCCTAGTTTTTCTTGCTTTCTTTCTTTGATTTCCTGGGTTTGGTTTTCTGAATTACTAGGAGATCCAGATGAACTCTTTGATTGTTTAAATTCACTGGAAAACCTTCTTGCTTTTTATTTTTTCCATTTTTCCTTTGATTGTCGCACCCTACTTTGAGGGACATTGCGACGATATAGGATCAACGCACCCTGACTTTAGACATAATGCGGCGTCGTCGCACTGTACTATTCTCTGGCCCGCGACGATTTAGGATCGTTGCACTGTGTTGGCTGGTATCCCACAACGATTTTGTGAAAAAAATTACTTTTTGATGGTTTTCCTTACCCAAATATGTGATAAGTGTTTGGGTTGATTTGTTGGCTCTGATTACAGTCTGCTTGACATCTTTGAATCTTCTTTTATCTATCTTTGAAAAAAAAAAAAAATCTTGCTTTGCATTGTTTAGAGTCGGTCAAAACATCATTTAGTCCACACCATTTTCCTTTTGAGTAAACAACAACCTTAAAATAAAGCACTTATAAAAATTGATTAGACATTTTTATATTTTCTGGTAGCAAACCTACATTAGCTTAAGGTGTAGGGCTTTGGAATAGGTTGAAAGGATAACATTCCAAAGCTATCGAAAAAACATAGAATCTTGTGCTAGGGAGTAGTAAATCCACATATTACATTTTGTCCTGGGAAGCCCTTCTCACACAAGGGTCAATCACGAGGTCGCATTAGGGCCAACAAAGCTACTCACCCTGCTTTGTTGGTCTTAGTGTAGCGATTGTGCATATTATTGGGGGTCACTTGAGAAGAAAATCCTGTGGGGACCTTCTCGAGTTGATTCCAGGATTAGTTACCCTACCTGTGCACGTGTATCGAACTGTCGATTGTTTCCCCATGCATAATTTTCATATTTGGTAACCTTAGTAGCCTATCTCTTTAGGGTCTTTACACAAGGTGACTGTGGAGGGGGAAGTCTTCACGGTACCTAGAATCAACGTTGGCCAAAATCACTCAGGATCCTTGGAGGGTATACCCACGTTTATGTGTGGGAGCTTGCACCAGGGTGTATGTCCGTTAAGTAGGTCATCAACGTAACTTTTCCACCCACTCTATATAAACCCCTTCTTACATTGTTCTCGGGACGTTGGATTTCATCACCAACTAGTGCGTTCATTGTGAGAGGGTTTTGTTTGTTCGATTGCTTCCTAGATTTTTAGTGTGTGTTGTTTATTTTTTCCTATCAGACTCTAGGTTGGATCTGTTTTTAATGGCGTCAATTCCCAGAATGAACAATGAAGCAACCCCTGCTCTGGGGGAACCTTTTGTTTTTCCTTCTTATGAAAACGTTGATCCTCCTTACATCGCTACTTTGAGCCTTCCAGGTCTCACAATTGGATTACCGGTATGGTTTTTTTCCACTCAGGTAATCCCAAATGTAGCAAGTGCTTCGGTTGTAAGAACTTCCCCCCAAGAACATCAACCTCATGTTGATCCTTCACCTTCTTCACCGGTAATAAATTCTTCGCCTTCTTCACTTGAAAGGTCTTCTTATGTTTCATCTTCTTCATCGAGTGAAATCCCTAAAGCTAGTAACCTGGTGGATAAGAAGAAGAAGAAAAGGAAGATTAAGAAGAAGAAAAATAAGAAAGGATCCAAACTTCCAACCACTGCCAAACATGTTGTAAAACTACTAGTTATTGATAATCGTGTTGGGAGTGTTGATGATTCCAAGATCACCCAAACAACTCGTAAGCCCAAGTACCCTTGTAGGATTTGTAAGGGTAGCCATCTTCTTAAGGGTTTCCCTGGTCTATCCAAGGCTATAGAAGCATGGTCTACACACCCTCGCCAACCCATGTTGTCAGCCTTTGAACAACATGTTGATGACCTCCCGTCAACTAGTCAGGATACTGTTGGGAAGAAGAAAAGTAGAGTCAAGTTCCCTTGTATGTTATGCAGAGGGAGTCATCAAAGTCACCTTTTCACTCGTATGGATGAAGCCTTGAAATTGCTAGAAGACATGATTGTTTCCCAACCTCAACTTCTGGTTGCTTACCGTAGTCTTACTCTCAACCCACCTGTAGTTGATGGAGATCAATCCATTCCCTTCGTCAGTCAGTCTGATTGATCAGGTAATCAATCTATTCATGTCCTTAGTTGAACTAGTTGACCACGTGGTCGATCCGATCCCATCCTTGGTCGATCCCGCTCTTCTGTTAGAGAGTGAAACCCAAGCGATTGACCCGTTTCTAGCCATCCACCCCATTCTCCCCTTGGAGAATGAAAATCAAGTGATCGATATGATCACGTCATCGGTCGATCCTACTCTCCCTCTAGAGAGTAAAACCGATATTTCCCGTGTTTTTTTTGTTGATACAGACACTACCGTGCTGAGGGGAATTCCTCCTTCCGTGGAACCCCCTCCAACTAATGAGGCCATCCTCTTTAATTGGGGTGTGCCAACTGGACCTCATCTTCCCTCTCACATTCCTTTCAATATCACCATACAGATTTTTGGTTGGGACGTTCCTCAGACATTGATAGATGAAGGTGTGCCCGTTAGTATTTTGTCCTCTATTGCTTGGAAAGATTTGAGTTATCCTCAGCTTATGCCGATTATGCATAATCTGTTAGATTTTAATAGAAGAACCAGACACCCTTTAGGAGTCTTGATCTAGATGGATATCGGTGGCCACCCACCTTTTCCAACTAGCTTAAAATAGTTTTCTGGCAATTTTGGCAATTTATTATTTTTAGCAGGTTTTAACTTCCGGGGCCATTTTGAGGGCCTAAATGAAGGTTTTTCGGTATCAACCCAACTCAATGATATATGAAGGCATGATTGAGGCCCTAAAATTAATCTCCTTGATGATACCTTTCCAATGGGCTATCATGCGCCTAAAACGGAGATCGTATGCAAAAGTTACGACCCCGGGAAGTTGATGCACTAACTTACCCAAACAGGGCCCACATGACTTTTGACACTTCATCTCCTAGGGTTAGGTTTTTGGATGTCTAGGAATTTTGGCATTCCTATTTATTGTAAAAATGCCTTTATAGCCTCATTTTAATCATCTTCTTGTGAATGCGAGTAGACGTCACATCTCTTCTTAGAGATAAGCTGTCACCATTCTAACGAGTCTTTTACTCTGTACTTTTACAGTCTCTATACATTTATTTTATTAATAGAAATTGTGTATTATTGTATATCTGTGTTTATGGTTGCATATCTGATACATTTTTGTTATATTATCGAATATACGCGATATCTCTGTGCATTTCTTTATTATATCTCCGCTCTCATTTTGTGCTGAAAATAATCTGGATCAGTGGTATCAGAGCAGGCTGCTCTTGATCGTTTTTCAGTGCATATCCCCGACGAGGTCCGAGTATAGCAAGTTGGGTCTCGCGTTTGTCTCTCCTGAAGACAATCACTCTCGCACACCCAAGAAACCCTCAATGGCGGAAGAAAAGAAAAAGGACGGAGTAGACAATCCTATCAGTCTGTTGCTTGAGCAAGCTCTCATGTGACAGAGGGATGAAATGATGGAGAATTTTTCTCACATCCTTCAGCGCCTGCTGATAGCAATAGGTGCATCTTCATCAAGCGGCCACTTTGGAGGCACCTCACCTTTCAAGGTACAATTTAATATTGATATTCTTGTATTTGAAGGACAGATAGATGCAGAAGCCATAAACAAATGGTTAAATCTGCTAGAAGGTTATTTCTCTGTTCACAATTTTTTCGACAAAGAAAATATCATCTTCGCACTCCTTAAAGCTCTCCCCCATGTCAAACATTGGTGGGAAACTTATTGGGAGCATATTTCCACAGAGGATTCTGAAATATATGGGGCTGATCCCACTTCGGATTTTTTTGTGGATCCGGTAAAGGAACAATATTACCATGTTTGAAACTACGAGGACCAATACATGAGATGGACCACACTGTGGCAAGAGAGGGGCCAAGAAGTTTTGGAGTTCACCAATACCTTCCATACCTTGCACACCAAGATGGGTATCAAAGACTCCGAACGACATTTGGTTCTAAAATATCGTGGGGCTCTGCACAGATACATCCAAACTAAAATGGATTTTCTGGACATCTCATCACTCAGCGCTGCCTATCGATATGTTGTTAAAATCGAGCAAAAATTTAAGCACCAGAACAAATAGGAGTTCGGGTCTGCAAATCTGCAACAACCAAATTATGACAAAGACATCCCTAACAAACAGTCTCCCGAAAACCAGTCCAAGACACAAGAAAAGAAGGGTCACGGGAAGACAAAGAAGGACACCAAAAAATGGTGTGATTTCCACAAAATCCTTTGGCAAAACACTGATGAATGTCGCTCAAAACAGTCATTGGTGGTCGAGATCAAAGACAAGGAGCCGAACCCTGATTCAAAATCTGATTCTGAAAATGATGGTAAAGGACAAAGCATTGATGCATACCCCACTGCTATTGTCGTGACCGCAGCAATTCAACCAGAAGAACCAATAGATCCTGAAGAGGGGGAGTGCCTGTTTCATTCACAGATGTGGGTGAAGGAGACCCCGCTACATTTTATTGTTGATAGTGGAAGCTAGAAGAACCTCATCTCAGCAAAGGTTTTCAAACAGTTGGTATTGTTGACAACACCACACCCGTAGCCATACAACATCGGGTGGCTTTGCCAAGGAAAAGATCTTCGTGTCAGCCAGCAGTGTCAATTTTCATACGACATCTAACCCTTCAAGGATGAGGTATTATGTGATTTTTCTCCACTTTATGTCTATGATGTTCTCTTGGGCCAGCCATATATGTGGAAGTGCCATGCTATTTATGAGTCTCAACCTCGTAGTGTCAATGTCACTTTCGGGGGTCATCTCCACAGAATACCAGAGGTAGTTCCCACTACTGTTCCACCTAAAAAGTGTCACAAAGTAGTATCTCATACTGCAAAATTTAGCTTCTTCACAATCTATTCAAAAGGAGAATAGAAGGACACTGCAACCACTACAGCCTCGCCCCAAGCACCTTATATCCCACAGAAGCAGGTCGAAAAGGCTACAAAAAAACAAAAAGATTCCTTCTACACACTGTCCTATCATGTATCTCAACTTGTTGAATAGCCTCAACCTCAAGAGGTTCGTGACAGACTTCCACAAACTGAGCAGTGCAACATCTCTAGCAAGGCAAGCAGCTCACCAAGATGCAGATTCAGCAAACGCTTTTCCCTCTCCCCCTGAACTCAATGCAATGAAGACCATTTCTTCCTAAAGAGGGAGGATTGATCCATATGGATATCGGTGTCCACCCACCTTTTCCAACTGGCTCAAAATATTTTTCTGGCAATTTTGGCAATTTACTATTTTTAGCAGGTTTTAACTTCTTGGGCCATTTTGAGGGCCTAAATGAAGGTTTTTTGTGATTGACCCAACTCAATGATATCCAAAGGCATAATTGATGCCCCAAAATTAATCTCCTCGATGATACCTTTCCAACGGGCTATCATGCGCCTAAAACGGAGATCGTATGCAAACGTTACAACCCTAAGAAGTTGATGCACTAACTTACCCAAACGGGGCCCACATGACTTTTGACACTTCATCTCCTAGGGTTAGGTTTTTGGATGTCTAAGACTTTTGGCATTCCTGTTTATTGTAAAAAGGCCTTCAGAGCCTCATTGTAATCATCTTCTTGCGAATGCAAGTAGCAGTAACATCTCTTCTCAGAGATAAGTTGCCACCATTCTAGCGAGTCTTTCACTCTGATATATTACTGTATATCTGTGTTTATGGTTGCATCTCTGATACATTTCTATTATATTATTGAATATTTGCGATATCTCTGTGCATTTCTTTATTATATCTTCGCTCTCATTTTGTGCCGAAAATAATCCGGATCAAGTCTTTCCTCAATTTCCCATTTTCTGGGAGGGAAAACTGTCTTTATCGATGTTCTGATAGTCCAGGATCCCTTAGATTTCAATTTACTCCTTGGGCAAGATTGTGTCTATTCCATGAAATATATTGTCTCCACTATTTTTCGTGTGATATCATTCCCTCACAATGGAAGAGTTGTGACTATTGATCAACTTTCATTCGTTGGTCCTGACTTGACCTCAATGACCTCCTTAAATGGTTCTTATATGCAGACGATATCGCCCCCGCCACAGGTCAATTATGTGGCGTTATCTCCCATGCCTTCAGCTACTGATGCAAATGCGCCTCTCCCTGTAAGCTTAATCTCTTCTAACTTAGATCAGGTAGTTGACATGGTGATCTCATCGATAGGGATATTAGAGCCCAATCTCCTTACCCCTATCGCGACCCTCGACATGTGTTCCTTCCATAGTGTGTTTCTTCCATCAAGTGAAGATATCTTGGAAGCCATGACCAAGTTTTGTCCCTTGTCATGGAGCATCATCCTCTTGGAATCCATGATCAAGAAGAGAGCTTTGAGCATAGTTCTTGTTTCTGATTTCAAGATCATTAAAAAATGAAACCAACTTTGAGCATAGTTCTTGTTTTTTATTTCAAGCTCATTAAAAAATGAAACCAGCTTTGAGCATGGTTTTCTGATTTCAATCTTGTTAAAAAATGAAACCATCTTTGAGCATGGTTTTCTGATTTCAAGCTCATTAAAAAATGAAACCAGCTTTGAGCATGGTTTTCTGATTTCAAGCTCATTAAAAAATGAAACCAGCTTTGAGCATGGTTTTCTGATTTCAAGCTCATTAAAAAATGAAACCAGCTATGACGATAGTTTTGCGTCTCTATGGAAACCTAGTTAAAAAATGAAATAGAAGCTTTGAGCATGGTTTTCTTATTTCAAGCTCATTAAAAAATGAAACCAGCTTTGAGCATGGTTTTCTGATTTCAATCTCGTTAAAAAATGAAACCAGCTATGAGGATAGTTTTGTGTCTCCGTGGCAACCTCGTTAAAAAAAGAAATAGAAGCTTTGAGCATGGTTTTCTGATTTCAAGCTCGTTAAAAAATGAAACCAACTACGAGGATAGTTTTGTGCCTCTGTGGCAACCTCGTTAAAAAATGAAACAGAATCTTTGAGCATGGTTTATTGATTTCAAGCTCGTTAAAAAATGAAACCATCTTTGAGCATGGTTTTCTGATTTCAAGCTCATTAAAAAATGAAACCATCTTTGAGCATGGTTTTCTGATTTCAAACTCGTTAAAAAATGAAACCAGCTTTGAGCATGGTTTTCTGATTTCAATCTCCTTAAAAAATGAAACCAGCCTACGAGGATAGTTTTTTTGTCTCTGTGGCAACCTCGTTAAAAAATGAAACATAGGTTGTGAGCATAGTTCTTGTTTCTGTGTCAAACTCGTTAAAAAATGAAACAGAGGTCTAGGGATTGAACCTAGATTCTCAAGCATAGTTCTTCTTCTGTGTCAAGCTGGTTAAAAAATGAAACAACTTCCCCCTCTTTGTTTGATTCAAGTAATTTGTTACGTATAGTATTTGAAGCTTCTTTTAATCCTATTGTGATGTTGGACTAACTGAAGCTTGGGGGGCAATGCTTTCAGCCTCTGGAATTCATACTGAAGTTAAACCTCTAGCTTCTTAAGTTGGAGGCTAAGTACCAACCATCCCTAGATAATGCGTTGGGAAGTCGCAAGCATAGTTTTCCTCTGGTTCAGGATTGTGTAAAAATGAAACCACCTACCTCCAACATAGTTTTCTCTAGTTCAATCTTGTGTAAAAATGAAACCAGGTCCAAGCATAGTTTTGGCTAGTTTTAAACTTGTGTAAAATTAAAATCTATCCCAAGCATAGTTT
Organism: Picea glauca; assembly: GCA_000966675.3. Lineage (NCBI taxonomy): Eukaryota > Viridiplantae > Streptophyta > Pinopsida > Pinales > Pinaceae > Picea > Picea glauca. The sequence continues at coordinate 249,202 of JZKD02S0588595.1, read as the reverse complement.
TGTTTTGTTTTAAGCTTGCGTAAAAATGAAAACAATCTCCAGCTTAGTCTGTGTTCTTTCTCGTGCTTGTAAATACCTAAGAATGTAACCGAGTATACTTTTATCACTTTTTCAGACTCGTAAAGGTTATACGAAAAAGGAACCCCATGGAGCTCCCTTTAAGCTCTATTCAAGTTCCCTAAACATGAAAAGATAGTCGAGCAACCTTATTATTTTTACGCTCGTAAAAGTATTTGAATAAAACATCTTGTGAGCGGTATTTTATCTCTTTTTCGGTCTCATCAGACTAACGTAGGAAAAAGGACCTTGTGGAGTTCTCTTTAAGTGTTTTCCAGACTCTATAAAAATGAAAAACCCCTGAGTTTTCTTTCTTTGGACTCGTTAAACAAGCATTGAAAGACCCATATGGGACCGAACCACTCCTTCCTAGGGTTCATTAAATATACTCCAAAGGACTCATCCGAAGGATGAGCTTACAATTCAAGAATATTTTATCCTCCTCAAGCTTGTGTAAAAATAAAGAAGTACTTGCCAAAAATGGTGGGGGAAAAATTGGAAAAGAAATGTGTCTAAACCTGTATTCTATGGAAGAGTTTCTTTTGAACATGACACCCTTTCACTCGCTTTGTGTCTAGGTTGGAAAATTTGCTTGTCTCTTGATCATACTCCTTTATAAGATTACAAATTGGTCTGTGATCCCTGATGTTGATTCAGTGTTTCCAAGATAGTTGTCGTGTCGCCAATATGTTCAAAAATAATTTCAACCAGGAAAGCCTTTTATTACGTCGGCCATTTCTGCAGTCCTTAAGCCTTCTATTGCGTTGGCCATCCCTGAGTCAGTACTGAATCACTTGTTACTCTGATCTACTTCAAATCTTATTACCTGTTTCATTTCATTGATGGAGGATACGTTAAGGCCCTCCTGTGATGAGTCTTTTCCTGTCGACTTCAACTCATTATCCAGGAATTATACTTAGAAACTAATTGGTACCTTGGAACTTGCATACCTCAATGGTAGGTTTCCTCGCTTTCGACAGTGGGTTTTCATTATTGACCCTTGATCAGGAGATTTCGTCGAGTGTTTGACTTCAGCTCATAAATTCACACCCGTTGGGGTGTACTAGTGTACCTTGGGAGTCATTGACATTAATGGTGATTTCCCTCGCACTTGTTAACGGTATACACTAATGACCGGTAATCAAGTGGTTTATATCATGTTCAACTTCAACACATATATTCGCATGGTTAGATTCATACTATAGAGTGGTGGAGATGAAGACCCTGGATCTTTTATGACAGATTCAGGTTGTGTTGGAGTGTATTTATATTATACGGTTACATATATCCACAGTGTATGTCTCATGGCTATGTTCAAATTTGGGTTTTTAACACATAGATCCATAGTGTATTTTTGGTGGCTATGTTCATATTTGAGTCATAATGGCATGGATCCACAGTGTATGTTTGGTGGCCATGACTTTTATTACTTGACATTGATCTTTGCATGTTGTCATTTATGCTTTGAGTCATTTTTATTCTGATTATGGGAATGCCTACCTCAGTGATGATATATTATTGTACTGTATCTCCTTGTTTGTTGGCAGGTTTCCAATTGATGTGTTCCTTGTTCCCTACACACACTCGACAAAGTATTTCATCTATCACTATGTTCTAACTTCATACTTTAGGGGGCTCATTGTTACACATTATTTTTGTCACCCCTATGATCGTTAATGATGTAAACCTATCATTTGTCTTTAGAAGGATCAATAGCCTTAATCCTTGAAGAAGAATGAAGATACTTTTTCCCAGAGAGATGAAATTATACTTTTCCTTTGTCAAAAACCTTATAAAAAGGGATCGTCACACCTTGATTAGTGTTAAGGGTGCAACAATATAGGATCTTAGTAGGTTGCACCACAGTGGCCTGCAATGTCGTCGTAGTTTTCTTAGTGTTAAAGGTGCGACAATTTTCGTATGAATGAAAAAGAGGAATTTCTCGAAAGTTCTAGAATAGAATATTCAAGGGTGAGGTGGCCTCCGATCAGTTTGGATCTAAGTCACGTCCCTAACCTCTTGGGATCATCCTAACCTCCTCAACCTATCCTTTACAACCTATAAAAGGAGAGGAGTTCTCATGGGGAAAGTTGGATTGAGTTGGCTATAGCTTAGTTGGAAAGTTCTTGAGTTTTGTAGCTTGGATTTTTTGGAGCTTGTGTGTTGGCTTTGAGCTTTGCTTTGTCAAGATAGATTGTTGATCTCAGAATCCATGGAGCAGAAGTGTGTGGGAAGCAAGGAACTATTGGAAGGAACCTGACAACATCAAGGCATCTGGTTGTATCTTTCTTTCACATTCTTTAATACAATGATATACTTCTTTCCCATAAAATTGGTCTTATTTTATTGTATGACTCCTTGATCACATACATAGGTTTTGTTGAGTATACATTGTTGCTTTCACTTCGTTGGCTTGTGTCTTTTTACATTTTCATCATCCCATAAGCCTTGGAACAGAGCGAGGATGACACTAGCGAGGACAAATGACACTTAAACGGTATGCCATTTATCTCTTGTTAGTTAGTATGCTTAATAATTAAAACTTAGGGGAAGTTTTATATTATGTCTTGTTTTGTTCTAGTTTTGGGGTGAAACTAGGTGGATTAGTTTGTGTCTGCACTTACCAATTTTCCCAATACACCAAGGATGACGTCAAGGGATAAATGGTGAAATTTTAGGCCTCCAAAGGGAAACGTCCAAGTGGAAAAGGGTGAAATATCGTCCTCCAATGATGTTAGGAAGCCTCCAAAGGAAACATCCTTCATCTCCAATGTGCAAAGTTCATCATAAATGGTACCCCAAACGTGGGTTATAGCATCCATCTCATGGGCTTCCAAGCCCCTATGAAGGTCCAAGTGGCACAGTTCCTTCATGAATTGATTTCGCATGGCAAGGTCATACAAAGACAAACATGTACGCCCTCCAAGGGTCCACAAGTCATATGTATCATGCCAAGTAAGCCACATCTAATACAAGAACCACCCAAGCATGTGCATAAAATCCCCCCTTTTCAAATTAAACAAATTCTCAAAGACCTTATAAACTTTGCCAAATTTAGGTATGGGAGGGGTGTAAAGGTTCCCCATTGGGTAGGCCAATCCCCAAGTCAAGGGATGTTTCCCAAGAAGACCCTATCTAAGTCATGTGGTCAGTATGAGGTGGATTGGGGTTAAACTTCTAAGAATGGGGTTCTTGACATACAAAAAAAAAATTTGTCTCATTTATGGATGCCTTTGTGGAGGGTGTGTTGCCCTTTGTCTGCAATGCAACATTTTCCCCCTTTTATTGCCATTAATTTATTATGGTCTAAACATTGAGTACTATGTGCAATAGAAATTAAGGAGTGCCTCAATACCACTTGAATTTAGAAACACATAGTGTGCCATATGTAATGGAAAGTAATATACAACACAAAATGGATTTCCCGAACAAGGGGGAAATTTATTAATTATGTGTTTTATTTTTTACAAGCCCTTCATTTTTTAATGGAGAAGTGATTTATTGAAAATAGGACCTTAGGGTGAGCATCTGAATGGATAATATATGGATTTTATATTTTTCTAGCTAAAACACCTCTATGCCTTTAGCTCCTTCTTCCCATGAAATGAGGTACAATCCCTTCTTGGGGTCAATGAACCCAAAAACCCAAAATATGAGGAAACAAATGGGAAGAGGTGTGGAAAGTGATAAGTATTAATGGGAATGGTACAATGAACCTTCAAGGAACTACCCAATAGAAACCCTTTTCCCGAGGGTGACCAGCTTACTAGGATACAATGACAATCACCAAGGTGAAATTAGGCAAAATGTATAATTTCCAAGAAAACGTTCCATAATCAAGAAAGGATTCTTTGCAACATTCTCAAATTCTTCAAATATTAAAGTGACACTTACCATGACACCAGACTTGTTACCTGATGAAGCAAGACCTGTTTTCCTCTAGGATCAAGATGATATAGCGGATGTTGTTTTGTTGTTGACGATGAGTGGTGATCAACATGAATAGGAGGGAACCTGCATGTTATGCTTGTCAATATTACTTTCGAAACTCCATGTCTGCTACATGTGGGCCTTGAGACAAGATATCCTTATTTACCCCTAGTCTAGGGAAGTAACATTTGGCTCCTACATGGGGACATGTGCTCACCATAGAGCACATGAGAACCTCAACATCTCCATGTATGACCTATGCCTACACATTCTCAAGAAAAATGTCAAAGTATTGGATGTGGCGCACTCACACCTTATTCATATGAGAAAATATGCTAACTATCATAAATCTAGACAAAAAACTTGAAAAGAAATTTTTTGATATCTTTGTTCTAACATATTAATATGAGCATGCAAAACATATAATGTAACATAACAATATGCAGTGATGCAATAAAATAATATGTAAATCATAAGCATGTATGAAAATCCAAGCAAGATGCAACTATACTACTATGATATGAAAAATGCAGATTCCTACGCTACCTACTCTACTCTATGTTAGTAGAAATGCTAGGTATATTCTTATAAATAGTAAAACCATCCTGACATTGTATTAGAATATCTACCCCTGTGCTTCATCATAAACCAAAATAAAGATAAGTTAAGCACAAAAGGTTATGAGTTAGAGAATGCATTATATCATAACTAATCATAATATCTAACTCATGGAGGTGAGGGAGGGGGACAAAATCATGCCAAGAGGCATCACCATAAACCTTCCATATCCATCCCAGGACAAGACCGAAATAATCAACCAAAGGAAGACCCTCATCCTCAAACACCAAGACAACGCTCGAAGACTGAGAAGGAATGAGAAGGAACCTAAGGAAAACTCTAAGTTTTACCATGGAATAAGAAAGAGCTAAGTAGGGGATCAAACCAGGACTAGAGAAAAAAATTTCATTCCAACCTAAGGCTTATTGGTCATGTGTGTGAAACCAAAAACCCCCACAACAAACCATAGGTTGAAAACAACTGTGTCCTACAGGTAAGTGACTCTCATGAGGAAGACCACCAACCATATCTATAACAGAATAACAAGGTGAAAATCGATAAGGATGGAAAGTCTTCTCACAAAAATCATGCTCGGGGAAATCATGTCCTTACCCTCATCAAAATTGGAGCATTGTTGTAGTTGAAATTTTTCTTCGTAGATTAAACCCAAGTGCTCGAAAGAATATGTATCAAGGCCCCCAGGGTATGAATAAAAGTCATCATGGGAATGTTGTAATATCTCATCTTCGGGTGGTTGGAAAAAATTCGTAATCATGTCATCTTCTTGTTGCCAAACTTTTGAATCAATAGCAGTCACATATAGTTGTTGTAAAGGAAACAATTGAAAATGACCTTCAATGTCGTAAATGGGATCTCTATCAAGACAAAAATAAATAACATCCCATTTATGTATCCCAACATGTATAAAATCATCAATATTATAATCACATCATTATTGTAACAACCCTAAGTAATTAATCAATTGTCATGATTTAAATAATTATTTAATGTATATTAGTTAATTAATTAATTAAGTAATTTCATGAGTAAATATTTGGTTAATGAATTTGAGTTTAATAAATTATAATTTATTAAATGGAGACTTAATGTATCGAATGATGGAACCATTAAAGAGAAAGGGGATAAGGTAGATGACACTTAATGGAGAGATAAGGTGGGTGAGACTTTATGAAGGTAGAAGGAGGTGAATGAGAGAGGGGGAAAAGGAGGATAAGAAAAAGGAAAAACATTTGAGAAGGGACTTTTGGTTTTTGGGGAGAGCATCATTTTTCATAGGAGAGGATTGTATTGTTGGTTTGGGGGCTGGAGTAGCTTACTGGAGGCTGGTACTACTAGTTTTTGCTTGAGGAACTTGTTGGAGTTTGGTGAATTGAGATAGGGGGCACCTGTTGCTGGGAGTTTTGGGCTCGGGGGCCGGGAATCCTTACGGAATCCTAGAGCTAGGGAGTCGAAGAGGCTCTGTTCCTAGCTGGCTGGGAGGAAAAGATTTATTTTTGGGCAGAGTTTGGGAAGAGCAGCTTGGGCAGAGTTTCAGCTTCAGCTTGGACAGACAGAGTTGGAGAAATAGCATCAGTTAGAGGTATGTATTTTCATTATTATGCTGTGTTATGTGGTTTATTATCATGTTGTTGAATATGTTGAATATGTGGTTTATTATGATGTTGCTCATAAATTTTAATTATGATGAATAATGAATGTTTAAAAAGATAGGATAGCATTTCTCTATTTAAACTTATGTTTTATAAGGCTCTGTTGGGATAGGCCTTACACATGGTATCAGAGCCCGGTTTCAAAACTGAAACCTGGGCTTGACCACCCACAGCACTGAGATTTTATCTTTTTTATCTACAATCCAATTTGGGTTGTTATAGTCTTGGAGTGAAGTCTTCAAACTACAAAAAAAAAAAAAACAAGACCATTAAAAGCTTAGTTGTTTATTTTGATGAAACCCCATGAACAGTCCAATCCACAACTGTCCATGATCCTCAATATCAAACTATCACAGAAGTATCAAAGTAAAATCAAAACTGAATAAACGATGACAAAACTCCTAGCAACACGGTGCCACTGTATATTCCATTGTAGGGTGTAAACCCTAGTCCTGTTAGGAGGGGTGGAGGCATTTCCCACCATGTATCCTCCGAAACCTGGAGTCATGGGAGGATGGTGTTAGCTCATGCTCCCCTAGACATGTGATGATGACTGTCTGTTTCCTGTTGGGGAAGCTTGGTCAAGATAGTGACACTTCCTCTTACGGGTTCTATTTGGAGTTATGTCAATATAGTTGACGCTCCAAGATAGTCCAGCAGAGGAAGGATAGGAATGGAAGATGGAAGTAAGTTAGGGATGAAGGATGAGTATAAATAGTTGAAAGTGTATGGAGATTCATCTTATGGTGTAATTTATTGTTTTTCCTTCTGAAAAGAAAATGTGTATATAAGAATATTCATAATTACATAACTAAACCACCATTGTCTAAATAAAATTGTTGAGCTAGATTATTGTAATTAAAGGAATTCGCAAACATTTCATTGGTTTATTATCTTTTATAAAATGAATAGTCTTGATGATTGGATTGGATGCATACATAAATTACTATAGGGGTGATATTTATTGTTATAAGTACATGCACGAGACTTGTATGTACTAGCTACACATGCATTTCTTGTACATGTACACTAGTATGTATGAGTTTTCTTGGCTTACTTACTAATAATGTTGATTATTGGATATGAATGTGTGAACCATGTGTCTTTTCCCTTGTATCATAAAATACTTTAACTTCGGGTCGAAGTTTCCTGAAGGGTGGGTGTATGTAACAACCCTAAGTAATTAATCAATTGTCATGATTTAAATAATTGTTTAATGTATATTAGTTAATTAATTAATTAAGTAATTTCATGAGTAAATATTTGGTTAATGAATTTGAGTTTAATAAATTATAATTTATTAAATGGAGAATTAATGTATCGAATGATGGAGCCATTAAAGAGAAAGGGGATAAGGTAGATGACACTTAATGTGTTGGTTGTGGAGCCTGATTATCTTCCTAATTTAGAGGTCTTTTACTTTCAGCCGTGTTTATCCCCCATGAAGTATTTACAGCTCAGAAGTATGTACACTCTTCCACACGGGGGAGTGCATACAGGGGGTCCCCCCTCTGCGGGGTTTGGGGGGGGCTATTCCCCCGGCTGGGGGGTCTGGGGGAAAGCATGCCCCTAGTGAGGGTTCGGGGGTGAAGCCCTCGAAGGAAAAATTGCCTTGTAAATATATATTGTAATTTCATTGTAAATCTGGACTGTTCATTATAAGGTCGTAGATCTAACGATAGAGATTATGTTAGGGTTTTTTCCCTAGAAGGCAACTCTCTTTTATGAGGGAAATGTATTGCGGCTATGGTTGATGGCGAATATTGTATTCTAAGATAGGGGACTGTGAGAGAAAGAAGAGGAAGTTACAGTGGGTTTGTTGTAGGTTGTATCCCTTCATATGTTGGATAATAATAAAGGAAGGACCTGGCAATTTCTCTGGTGGACGTAGCCCACACTAGGTGAACCACATAAATCTGTGTCTCTATTGTATTGTGTATCTTCTATGTTTTGATTCCGCATTTATTTTATTTTATTGCTCCACGGTCCTGTTTTTCTAACATAATGGAGAGATAAGGTGGGTGAGACTTTATGAAGGTAGAAGGCGGTGAATGAGAGAGGGGAAAAAGGAGGATAAGAGAAAGGAAAAACATTCGAGAAAGGGACTTTTGGTTTTTGGGGAGAGCATCATTTTTCATAAGAGAGGACTGTATTGTTGGTTTGGGGGCTGGAGTAGCTTACTGGAGGCTGGTAGGTTTTTGCTTGAGGAACTTGTTGGAGTTTGGTGAACTGAGACAGGGGACACTTGTTTCTGGGAGTTTTAGGCTCGGGGATCAGGAATCCTTACGAAATCCTGGAGCTAGGGAGCCAGAGAGGTTCTATTCCTAGCTGGCTGGGAGGAAAAGATTCAGTTTTGGGTAGAGTTTGGGCAAAGCAGCTTGGGCAGAGTTTCAGCTTCAGCTTGGATAGACAGAGTTCGAGAAATAGCATCAGTTAGAGGTATGTATTTTCATATCATGATGTGTTATGTGGTTTATTATCATGCTATTAAATATGTTGAATATGTGGTTTATTATGATGCTGAATATCTGGTTTATTATGATGTTGCTCATAAATTTTAATTATGCTAAATAATGAATGGTTAAAAAGATAGGATAACATTTCTCTATTTAAACTTATGTTTTATAAGGCTCTGTTGGGACAAGCCTTACACATTTTTATTATCATAACATGAAAGGCTTATTGCATCCAAGGGTTCCTCTATCACTTCTTCACTTTCCAAATCATAGAGTAAAGAAACATCAAAAACTTGGAAAGGAGTATAAGTTACAAAGTTTTCTTCTTCATGTGCAGGAGGAACAGAAGCTTGGATGAACTCATCAAATGGAGGAGCAAATATAGACACTTCATCGTCATGTGGAGCCTCTTCATGAATTATATCTTCAACAAGGTGTGTTTCATCAAAGTGTTCTTCTTCATCATATTCACAAGGCAACGCATGTTCTTCTTGATAGCCTTTGTCACGATTCACCTCTTCAGGATCTCATTCTTCAATCAAGTCTTTGTTGTCTTCATCATAATCATGAAGTAATTTTTTCTCATCCTCAAAGGTTTGGTAACCCTCTTCATGAATCTTCTCTTCCAATTATTGTTCGTCTATGGATTCTTCATCTTCCTCAACAGGGATAGAACACAATCCTTACTTTTGGAGGGATACCATGAGCTTGTGGAAAGTGTCTTCATAGCTTTTTGTTCTTGGGGCCCATATTTTGATGAATTCCTCAATGAATATTGTAAGAGAAGATATACTCTTTGGCTTAAGAGTATTCTCAGCCCTATATGTTTGTCTTGTTTCCAAAGATAGAAAAAAAAATCTTATCAGTACATCTTGATGTGTCACATCTATCTCTGAAACATACTTCAAGAAATTCATGACATGAATAATGGGAAAGGACGGGTCTACATCAAATTTTGCACAATTCTCCCCCATCCTGGAGAAAAATGATTTGGATATCCTGGGATGTCTTCAATATCTAGGGAGGGGAACATCTTGTGAAGTGACCATCGTGTTATAATCCCATTACTTAAAAATACACAATATCACAAGGTTGAGAGTAGGATGGCACCTCAGAAAATATTAGTGGAGTCGCTAGATGATCACCCTTTCATCATTGAAGGAAGGTGAGGGAATCACCCTCAGTGGAGTCATCAGAGATTCGAGAGAAAGTTTACCAAAAGATGTGTCATTGAAGAGAATGACTCAATCCTCCCCTACAATGATGCCAAAATGTTATCGCAGGATATGTACTTGTGCAAATATCACCACAAGTAGCCCAAATATTTCATAACTACAAGAAATCCTACCACTGTCAGCTTAGTAATAAATCCCCTCGTTTTAGTGATGAAGGAGGTCCACCACAAGGGAGGCTTCCCTAGTAACCTCAAAATATCAAAGTAGCAAGTTTGTTATCCAAGGTTACTACCCCCTCTCTTGATCACCTAAGTCAAGGTCTAGGTCAAGGAGAAATAAGAGGTAATGAGATGGTTTGAATACCTGCCTAGAATAAGGACACTTATAACATATAAATAATGATTTCCAAATACAATTATGCAACTAAAACCTCTCGAGACACTAGACAATGAGAAATTTCTATAGTTGGTACAAATTAGCAGCAGTACGACAATATTATGACAACAATATAAATTTGTAACAACAACAATAATTATGCTTCATAAATGCACCAATTAACAATGAATATTTAGCACAAATTCACTAGATTAGTATCCAATTGTTACATGCAATTTATGGGCAAGTTAAACCACCTTTAAATAAATGTATGCAACAAATTAAAGTGCATTAATATGGTTGTAGCAAACCTTTGCAACAACAACAAGTTTGCAATCAAATTAGCTCAAGATAGTGTTAGTAAAGTTAGTAGGTAGCTTGAGAGGTTTAGGATAAAGAGTATTTTTATCACTTTCACCATAAGAGAGCTTCAATGATTAGTGCCTTAGGGCTATGGAGTCTTTTACAACAACAAATGAAACTAACTTGGAATTTAATCTAGATGCAACCAAGAGGTAGGATTCAATCTCTAAGGTGTTATCACATTAGGGCCTTAGAGACTAAACCTTGAGGAGAGGGATATTCTAGGGTGTAAGTACTTTTGGGCCCTAGAAACCTTTTCTCCCTTCTTGTAGCTTCACCTAGGTCAAGAAATCAACAATATAGGGATAAAATCCTAAAGTACTATCACTTTAGGGATTTAGGAGTCTAACCCTAGGTAGGATTTCCTTCAAAAAAAATTGATAATATTAACCTTGTGATAGGAGGAAGCACTTATGCTCCTGTCTTAGGTGTTAGAAAAACAGGACCGCGGAGCAATAAAATAAAACAGATGCAGAAACAAAAAACACAGAAGACACACAATACAAGAGAGACACAAATTTACGTGGTTCACCCAGTGTGGGCTACATCCACCAGAGAAATTGCCAAGTCCTTCCTTTATTATTATCCAGCAAATGAAGGGATACAACCTACAGCAAAACCCATTGTAACTTCCTCTTCTTTCTCTCACAGTCTCCTCACTCAGAATACAATATTCACCCTCATACATAGCCGCAATACATTTCCCTCATAAAAGAGGGTTGCCTTCTAGGGCAAAAACCCTAACATAATCTCTACCGTTAGATCTGCGACCTTATAATGAACGGTCCAGATTTACATTGAAATTACAATATACTTTTATAAGGCAATTTTTTCTTCGAGGGCTTCGCCCCCAAACCCCCGCTGGAGGCACGCTTGCCCCCAGACCCCCCAGCCGGGGGGATGGGCCCCCCGGACCCCGCAGAGGGGGTACCCCCCCTCTGCACTCCCCCGCATGGAAGAGTGTACATACTTCTAGGGTGTAAATACTTCATGGGGTATAGACACGGCTGAAAGCAAAGG
>JZKD02S0588595.1:222358-233195 GCA_000966675.3 Picea glauca | reverse complement strand
CATGTGGTGAGTATGATGTGGATTGGGGTAATACTTCTAGGCATGGGGTTCTTGACATACAAGGGTTCGTATTGTCTAATTTATGGATGCCTTTGTGGAGGGTGGGTTGCCCTTCATCTACAATGCAACATTTTTCCAAGCCCTTTTATTGCCATTAATTTATTATGGTCCAAACATTGAGTACTATGTGCAATGGAAAGTAAGGAGTATCGCAATGCCACTTGAATTTAGAAACACACAGGGTGCCATATGCAAAGGAAATTAAGAGACACCACAAAATGCATTTCCCCAACAAGTAGGACATTTATTGATTATGTGTTTTCTTTTTTACAGGTCCTTCATTTTTTGTGGAGAAACACTTTATTGCTCTCGGGACCTTAGGGTGAGCATCTGGAAGGATAATGTATGGCTTTTATCTTTTTCCAGCTACAACACCTATAGGCCTTTTGCCCCTTCTTCCCATGAAATGAGGTACAATCCCTTCTTAGGGTCAATGAAACTAAAAACCCAAAAGATGAGGAATCGAAGGGGAAGAAGTGTGGAAAGTGGTAAGTATGAATGAGAATGGTATGATGACCCTTCAAGGAACTACCTAGTAGAAACCCTTTTACCGAGGGTGACCAACTTACTAGGATACAATGACAACCACCAAGGTTAAATTAGGCAAAAGGTATAATTTCCAAGCAAATGTTCTATAATCAAGAAAAAATTCTTTGCAACATATGCTCAAACACTTCAAATATTAAAGTGACACTTACTACGACACCAGACTTGTTACCTCATGAAGCAAGACCTGTTATCCTCTAGGACCAAGCTGACATAGTGGATGTTGCTCTGTTACTAGTGATGAGTGGTGATCAACATGAATAGGAGGGAACTTGTGGGCTCTGTTAATCAATATGACTCTCGACACTCCATGTATGCTACTTGTGGGCTCTGTTAATCAATATGACTCTCAACACTCCATGTATGCTACTTGTGGGCCTCGAGACATGATCTCCTTAGTTACCCCTGGGCCAGGGGGGTAACATCTAGATCTTGCATGGGGACATATGTTCACCATAGAGTGCATGAGAACCTCAACATCTCCTAGTATGACTTGTGCCTACACATTCCCAATCATAATGTCAGAGTATCGGAGTTGGAACACTCACCCCTTATTCATATGAAAAAATATGTTAACTATAAAAAATCTAGAGCAAAAACTTGAAAATAAATTTTTTGATATCTTTATTCTAACATATTAATATGATCATGCAAAACATATAAATGTAACGTAATAATATGCAATGAAGCAATAAAAGAATATGTAAATCATAGGCATGTATGCAAATCCAAACAAGATGAAACTATACTACTATGATATGCAAAATGCAGATCACTACACTACCTACTCTACTCTATGTTAGTAGAAATGCTAGGTATAATCATATAACCAGTAAAACCATCCCAACATTGTCTTAGAATATCTACCCATGTGCTTCATCATAAACCAAAATAAAGATAAGTTAAGCACAAAAAGGTCATGAGCTAGAGCATGCATTATATCATAGCTAATCATAATATCTAATTCATAGAGGCAAGAAGGAGGGACAAAATCATGCCAAGAGGTATAACCACAACCCTGCCCTATCCTTACTAGGACAAGACCAAAAGAATCAGGCAAAGGTAGACCCTCATCCTCATCCACCAAGCCAACGCTCAAAGACTAAGAAGGAATGAGAAGGAACCTAAGGAACACTCTAAGGTTGCCCATGGAATAATAAAGAGCTAAGTAGGGGATCATACCAAGCCTAGAGAAAAACATTTGCTTCCAACCCAAGGCTTGTTGGTCATGTGTGTGAAATCGAAAACCTCCACAACAAACCATAGGTTTAAAATAATTGTGTCCTATAGGTAAGTGAATCTCATGAGGAAGACTGCCAACCATATCTATAGTGGAATAACAAGGTGAAAAGGGATAAGGTTGGAAAGTCGTGTCACAAAAACCCTACTCAAGGAAAATCATGTCCTTACCCTCATAAAAATTGGAGCACTCTTGTAGTTTAAAATTTTATTCATAGAGTAAATCCAAGTGCTTGAAATAATATGTATCAAATCCCCCAAGGTATGACCAGAATTCATCACGGGAATGTTGTAATATCTCATCCCCGAGTGGTTGGAACAAATTCGTAATCATGTCATATTCGTGTTGCCAAATATCTGAATCAGTAGTAGTCATATATGGTTGTTGTAAAGGAAACAATTGAAAATGGCCTTCAATGTCATAAATGGGATCTCCATCAAGACCAAAAGAAATCACATCCCATTTACGTCTCCCAACATTTATAAACTCATCAATATTATCAATCACGTCATTATTTTTATCATCATAACATGAAAGGTTTATTTCATCCAAAGGTTCCTCTAGCACTTCTTCACTTTCCAAATCATAGAATAAGCAACATCAAAAACTTGGAAAGGAGTATAACTTACCACATTTTCTTCTTCATGTGCAGGAGGAAAGGAAGCTTGGATGAACTCATCAAATAAAGGAGCTAATATCAACACTTTGTCTCCATGCAGAGAGTCTTTGTGGATTATATCTTCAACAAGGTATGTTTCATCAATGTGTTCTTCTTCAGCATATTCACAAGATAACTCGTGTTCTTCTTGATAACCTTCCTCATGATTCACCTCTTTGGGCTTTTGTTCTTCAATCAAGTCTTCATTATATTTAACATAATCATGAGGTATTTTTTTCTCCTCCTCGATGGTTTGGTAACCCTCTTCATGAATATTCTCTTCAACTTCTTGTTTGTTAATGGATTCTTCCTTTTCCTCAATAGGGCCAGAACATAACCCTTCCTTTTGGTGGGTTATCGTGAGCTCATGGAAATCATCTTCTTAGCTTTCTGTTCTCAGGGCCCATCTTTTGAGGAATTCCTCAATGAAGATTGTAAGATAAGATATATTCTTTGGCTTAAGAGTATGCTCAACCCAGTCTTTTTGTCTTGTTTCCAGAGATAGAAAAAATAATATTATCAATACATATTGATGTGTCACATCTATATCCAAAACATACTTCAAGAAATTCATGACATGAGTAATGGCCAAGGATGGGTCTCCATTAAATTTTGGGCAATTTCTCCCCCATCTTGGAGAAAAATGATTTGGATGTCCTGGGATGTATTCAATATCTAGGAGGGGAACATCTTCTGAAGTGACCATTGTGCCATACTCCCATTACTTAAAAATACACAATATCAAAAGGTTGAGAGCAGTATGACACCTCAGAACATATCAGTGGAGTCACCAAATGATCACCCTTTGATCATCAAAGGAAGGTGAGGGAATCACCCTCAGTGGAGTTGCCAAGGCTTTGGGAGAAAAAAAAGATGTGTCGTTGAGGAAAATGTCTCAATCCTCCCTGAAAACGACGCAAAAATGTTATCGTAATATTTGTACTTGTTCAAATCCCACCACAAGTAGCCCAAATCTTGTGTAACTACGGGAAATCCTACCACTGCCACCTTAGTAATAAATCCCTTCATTTTAGTGATGGAGGAGGTCCACCACAGGGGGGGATTCCCCGATGACCTCAATGGATCAAAATATAAAGTTTAGTTATCCAAGCCTACCACCCTTTATCTTGATCACCTAATTCAAGGTCTAGGTCAAGGAGAAATAAGAGGTAATGAGATGGTTTGAATACCTTCCTAGAACAAGAACACTTGTATCATATAAATGATGATTTCCAAGTACACGTATGCAATTAAAACCTCTTGAGACACTAGACAATGATAAATTGCTATAGTTGGTACAAATTAGCCGCAATACGACAGTCTTATGACAACAATATAAATTTATAACAACAACAATAATTATGCTTCAGAAATGCACCAATTGACAATGAAAAATTAGCATAAATTCACTAGATTAGTATTCAATTGTTATATGTGATTTTTGGGCAAGTTAAACCACCTTTAAATAAATGTATGCAACAAAT
Organism: Picea glauca; assembly: GCA_000966675.3. Classification (NCBI taxonomy): domain Eukaryota; kingdom Viridiplantae; phylum Streptophyta; class Pinopsida; order Pinales; family Pinaceae; genus Picea; species Picea glauca. The sequence continues at coordinate 229,207 of JZKD02S0588595.1, read as the reverse complement.
TAAAGTATATTGATATGGTTGTAGCAAACCTTTGCAACATCAGAAAGTTTGCAATCAAATTATCTCAAGTTAGTAGGTAGCTTGAGAGGTTGAGAATAAAGAATTTTTTTATCACTTTCACCATAAGAGAGCTTCAATGATTAGTGCCTTAGGGCTATGGAGTCTTTTACAACAACAAATGCAACTAACTTGGAACTTAATCTAGATGCAAACAAGAGGTAGGATTCAATCTCTAAGGTGCTAGCACATTATGACCTTAGAAATTAAACCTTGAGGAGAGGGATCTTATAGGGTGCAAGGACTTTGGGGCCCTAGAAACTTTTTCTCCCTTCTTGTAGCTTCACCTAGGTCAAGAAATCAAGACTCTAGGGCTAAAATCCTAAAGTGCTAGCACTTTAGGGATTTAGGAGTCTAACCCTAGGAAGGATTTACTTCACAAACTTTGGATAATATTAACCTTGTGAGAGGAGGAAGCATTTATGCTCCTCTATTAGGGTTTTGTCAAGCAAGATATTAATTATAAACAAGCAAATATTCACCATGAAACATTAATATCATGAGATAAAATTATAGAAAATTACTTACTTCACCAAGATAATGATAAGAGAAAACCCTAATTACAACAAAAACATCGAAAAATCAACAAAGAAGCATCGAAACTTTACTTCCAAGAGATAACATGTGAGGTATAAGAGCCAATATCTCAAAAATAGCAAAAATTTCAGAAGTAGTACTCTCTCAATGGAGAGGAATGTGATGATAAAATGAAAAGGCAAGGTCCTCTATTTATATGAGGCCTTGCAAACCAATTTGTCCACTTTAATTTGTCAACAACAAAACATAAGAGGGTCAACCCCACTAATTATCCTTTTATAAATCCAAAATATTAAATTTACATCAAAATATCCCTAATAAGGTAATATCATTCCCTAGAAGGGTGATGTTAGGCTCATAAGAGTGACGTCAAGGCTAAAATGGTGGAACGTTGGGCCTCCAAAGGCCATGTGCCATGCTCTCAAGTGCCCAAGTGACATGCCATGTGTCTCCTCCTATCCAACCACCTCTGAAACCATCGCATCCATCAAACCCTAGCCCCAAGGATGACGCCAAGGGTTAAATGGTGACGTTTTAGGCCTCCAAAGGAAAACATCCAAGTGGAGGAGGTTGTAATCTCATCCTATAGTGATGCTAGAAAGCCTCCAAAGGAAAAATCCTTCATCTTCAATGTCAATGTTCAGCATCAATGGTGCCCAAAAAGTGGGGTCTAATATCCATCTCATGGGCTTCCAAGCGCCTATCAAAGTCTAAGTGGCCCAGTTCCTTCACTAATGTCTTTCACTTGGCAAGGTCCCACAAACACAAACAAGTATGCCCTTCAAGGGTCCACAAGTCATATGAATCATGCCAAGGAAGCCACATCTAATACAAGAACCACCCAAACATGTGCATAAAATGCCCCCTTTTCAAATTAAACAAATTCTCAAATACCTTATAAACTTTGCCAAATTTAGGTATGGGAGGGGTGTGAAGGTGCCCCATTGGGTAGGCCAACCCCCAAGTCAAGGGATGTTTCCCAAGAAGACCCTATCTAAGTCATGTGGTGAATATGAGGTGGATTGGGGTAAGACTTCTAGGCATGGGGTTCTTGACATACAAGGGTTCATATTGTCTCATTTATGGGTGCCTTTGTGGAGGGTGTGTTGCCATTCATTCACAATGCAACATTTTTTCAAGCCCTTTTATTTCCATTAATTTATTATGGTCCAAACATTAAGTACTATGTACAATGGAAAGTAAGGAGTATCATAATGCCACTTGAAGTTTCTATAGAAATTCATAGAGTGCCATATGCAATGGAAAGTAAGAGACACCGCAAAATGCATTTCCCCAACAAGCGAGACATTTATCAATTATGTGTTTTCTTTTTTATAGGTCCTTCAATTTTTTGTGAGAAGCACTTTATTTCTCTCAAGACCTTAGGGCGAGCATTTGGAAGGATAATGTATGGCTTTTATCTTTTTCCAGCTACAACACCTCTAGGCCTTTAGCCCCTTCTTCCCATGAAATGAGGTACAATCCCTTCTTTGGGTCAATGAACCCGAAAACCCAAAAGATGAGGAAATGAAGGGGAAGAAGAGTGGAAAATGGTAACTGATGGGTGCCTAGAATGGCATACTTTCAACAACCATCAATACCTTTTTTGTAACACCTCCAGCCACTCCTTGGGAAATGTCACTTAAAACTCTCTTGCTCATCATCTTTGATACAAATTTTCCAGCAATTCCACTTGAATTTCTCTAACACAACTATGTCCTTAATTTAAACATATAGAAAACCTGTAATGCATGATTACGTACATTTCTAAATAGATTTATACACAATTCATAACATAATTATAAACACAACACGAATAACATAAACCCATGACCGCAATTGCGTAAATATAATTTGCAAACATGATTTAACACACAATTGGTACTTATATTTTGGAATAAAAGACACCAACTACAGGTAGACCTTCCACGTTCCTCCTAGCCGTAGACCGCACTGTTCATAAATCTCAATAGTGGCTCACCCCCAAGCTAGGGCTAAAATCCACTTGGGCAAGGGTTCCCAACCATGCTAAAGTATCTCACTCTATAGGAACTCGGTCATAGGTGACTCAATTGCAAGAAAGTTAGTCATAGATGTCAGTTCTCACTGATATCCTACAGTGTCTCATTCCCCACGTGCCTATCCCACCCCAAGAAGTGTGCCCCTTATCTGCTCAATATTCCCTCAACTTCCTCACTTCCTTTCCAAGGCTTCAACAACAGGATGAACAAGAAGTCTCAGAGCCCTATCGCTGCAATTTGACACCTTGGGAAATAATCCCCAGCAATTCTCTCACCTGGAGAGAATGAAATCTTCCACGGGCCTGAAAACCCGCCTCTTCAGTCCAACGTTCCACGGGCCTGACAACCTGCCTCTTCAAATAAGCTCTCTAAGTTATTCCATACACAAGTATGTATGACAATATTCAACATATTGATCATAGTAAGAATCAACTCATGACAACAATGATGAGATCACTCACTCATAGAACAGTCGGAACATGACAGATCAATCCGCTCGATGGTAGATCGGTCGGCTCTCCCTTCCCCTGTGATGTTCCAATACCCCCCCCTGAATGGTTGGGTGCCCAAATGGACTATGTCCGAAACATTTAACTGCATGTTCCCAACTTGACATTTGTCGGGTTGAGAACTTCCTTCTATCCCCAGCACGTCCCCAACTTGACACTTGTCATGTTGAGAACTGCTTTTAGCCACTTGTCCCCTCTCCAAGACTTAGGATATAATATTATATCTTTACTTGACACTTTTTAAGAAATATTAATAAAATATTCCTTTTTGGCTTTAAGCCCCTTTAACCCATCCCCCTTGACCTCAGCTAATGGAGTTTAAGCCCCCTGAACTCTTTTATGTGGTCAGTCTACCGCAGGGATGTATTTTTATTAAATTTCATGTGATTACATTTACATCGCATTACAGAAGTACTGATCTTTTGTATTCAATCTCACCAGCCTCAAATAAACAGTTTGTGCATGGAACTTATTGGTTGCGTGAACTCTTTCCTCAATGTGCCAACCTCATGTCCTTTCATAGGTGCACATTACATCATGAATTATATACAAAAGGCTTATCTTCCCTTCAAAAACATGTGCAATAAACCAATGCGCGCTAATTCCAGGGTTGCACGCTTATTCCTTCAGTGCACCATCCCTTCTCTTAACACTTGTGCATGCTGCATTCATTAAGTTGTTTTACTTTCAATGCACCATTCTTGTGTACTTACACATGTGTGTGCCAACATTAAACTGTATGCTATATCATTTTTACCACTGCCCGCACTCCCTAGGTGTGAGATTCTCACACACTCACTTAATGCACGCAAAACCAAATCAACAACTTGTTACTTCAGCTCTCCATATTATAAGTAAAGTACAGTTACAGTGATATTTACTCTTGGGAATCGACCTAGGGGTATTACAATTCCCTCCCCCTTATTTATGCACTGTCCTCAGTGCATTATATAAACATGTACAATAAAAAACTCAAAAGTTTTCAAAAAGATGTGGGTATTCTGCCCGCATAGCATCCTCGTGCTCCCAAGTCGCATCCTCAAGATCGTGCCAGGTCCATTAGACCTTTACTAACCCTATGCCTTGATTCCAGAGCTGCTTGATCTTCTGATCAAATATGTGCACCGGATGCACTTGAAAACCACCTTCTTGTTCCACTTGAATCACATTCCAATCAATAACATGATTAGTATCAGGTATATATCTTTTAAGCAAGGACGCATGGAATACATTATGAATATGTGTTGATGTAGGAAAGGAAAGCATATATGCTACAATCCCAATCCTTTCCAGGATTTTAAATGGCCCACAAAACTGCGCTGCCAATTTTTAGGAGTTTCCCAATCTCAAGGAACTTTTGTTGGCCTTTACTTTCAGGAACACATGATCACCCACTTTAAATTCCCTGTGATTTATGCCCTTATCAGCATAACTTTTTTGTTTGTCCTGTGCAGTTTTTAAATTTTGCTTAATCTTCACTATCTTCTCTTCCATTTCCCTAAGTAGTTCTGGTCCAACTTCTACACGATTTGTTGGGTTATCCCATCTTATTGGTGTATTACATTTTCTTTCGTAGAGTGCTTCAAATGGGCTCATAAATAGGGATGCTTGGTACCCATTTTTGTAAGTAAGATCTACCAAGTGTAGATAATCCTCCCATTTGGATGGTTTATCCATGACATACATCCTTAGTATATCTTCTATTACTTGATTCACCCTTTATGTCTGCCCATCTGACTCTGGATGATAAGTTGTGTTAAAATGTATATTTGTTCCAAATGCATTGAACAAACCTTGCCAAAATTTTGAAGTAAATTTTGGATCTCTGTCAAACACAATTGTCTTGGGAATTCCATGCAATCGAGCTATTTCTCTCAAATAGATAACAGCTATACTAGCTGCCTTGAGAGTAAGCTTTACTGGAATAAAATGGGCAACTTTGGTAAGCTTGTCCACTACCACCATGATAGAATCATGATGCTTGTTACTTTTGGGTAGCTTAGTGATAAAATCCATTGTTACCACTTCTCACTTCCACTCTGGAATGGGTAATGGTTGTAGCAAACCAGTTGGATGTCTATGCTCAACCTTGACCTTCTGACATGCCAAACATTTGGCAATAAAATCAACAATTTCCTTCTTCATGCTTGGCCAATAATATTAGCTCTTGACAGTTGCAATAGTTTTTTGGTAACCTTGGTGTCCAGCATAAGGTACATTATTCATTTCTCCCAATATTAGATTCTTCAATTCCCAAGAGTTTAGCACATAGATTCTGCCTCTGTATCTAAGAATTTCATCCTCTTCTAGCTTATAGTCTTCAATTTCTTGTTGTGAGCTTCCTTGCTGAATTTTTTCCCTACACTCCATGTATTTCTGATCTGATTTGGCAGCTTCTAGAATTCTACCTTTCAAATCTGATTGACACATTCTAATAGTTGTAACATGCATCTCATGCACCCTCATGTTGATTGCATCAACCACTTTGTTTTCTTTACTTCTAATATGTTTTATATCAAAAGCATACTCACTGATGAAATCTAACCATCTGCTTTTCCTGGCATTCAAATTTGGTTGATCAAACAAATATTTCATACCACTATGGTCTGTCCTCAATTCGAATCTTTTTCTAATGAGTTAGTGCCTCCACATCTTCAAGGCATGCACTATGGCTGCCAACTCCAAATCATGAGTTGCATAGTGTCTTGCATGCTCCTTCAGCTTCCTCGATTTGTAGCACACAACATAACCATTATGACTAAGGAATCCACCAAGTCCCTCATTACATCCATCAATGCATACTATGAAATCTTCATTTGGATCAACAATCCTCATTATTGGTGCTCTTGTTAGTAAATGCTTCAAGTGTTGGAAACTCCTTTCACAATCCAATGTCCATTCAAACTTCACACCTTTCTTCAGCAAGAAGTAATTGGGTGTGCAATTCTTGAGAATCCCTCAATGAATCTTCTGTAGTAACCTGTGAGGCCCATGAATGATCTTACTTCAGATACATTCCTTAGCACTATCCAATTTTCGATGGCTCTTATCTTTTCTTGATCTACTAATATCCCTTCTTTAGAGATGATATGGCCCAAATAATGTATTTGCTTCTGTTAAAATGAGAACTTGCTCAATTTGGCATACAAATTATGTTCCCTTAAAACCTATAACACCATTCTTAAGTGTTTCTCATGTTCTTATTCAGACTTAGAATATATCAGAATGTCATCCAAAAAGACAATGACAAACTTGTCCAAGTAATTTTTGAATATGCCATTCATGAGACACATGAAGATAGATGGTGCATTTGTTAACCCAAAGGGCACCACTCTGAAATCATAATGGTCGTACCTTGTTCTGAAAGCAGTCTTGTTGATGTCTTCTTCTTTAATCCTTACTTGATGGTAGCCTGACCTGAGATCAATCTTGAAGAATATTTTTTCATCTTTCATCTAATCAAAAAGGTCATCTATCCTTGGAAAAGGATACTTGTTCTTCACAGTTACTTTGTTCAACTGCCTGAAATCCATACAAAGTCTCGAGATTCCATATTTTTTCTTTACAAAAAACATTGGAGCTCCCCAAGGTGACACACTTGGGTGTATATTGTTGGATCATGTTGTCATTGATGCCAATGGTTTGATTGATTGATTTCAAGTGATTGATTGATGCCAAAGGATTGATTGATTGATGATTGATGTAATGTAATATGTATTGTCCTT
>JZKD02S0588595.1:175840-200377 GCA_000966675.3 Picea glauca | reverse complement strand
ATATATATATATATATATATATATATATATATATATATTAATAGGGGTGTAGTTTAAATGATTTATGAATTAATTGTGATTTGAACTTAGGTTAAAATATCCTTATGAGAAATCTTGCAATTCCAAACAAGATGTCTATTATTTGACAAAGTGAATATAGATTGGTTCTTATAAAAGATTATTGTGAATTATTAAAAATTGAGAAAAGAAATTGATTATATGTTGTACTTCCACCATGAAGATGCATGGCCTCCTTAGGATTTATAAGGAAGGTGTCCATGTTGGGCCCTTCATTTTTGGGATAAGGAATCGCGCAAGTTTTGACTGAGCATGAGTTGCACAAGCTTCACTAAAATTTGGATAGTAGAGTAAGAAAGAGCAACAGAAAGCAGTTGCGAAAGACAGCGCAACGCCAGCTAAGCAACAAACGGTTGCAACAGAATAAGGACGCGTGCAAGCTGAAATGGAAGACACAACCTAGCTATATAGAGGGCTGAATATAATTGTAAAAGGGTTGTTGTTGTTGTTGTTGTTGTTGTTGTTGTTGTTGTTAGTCAATTGAGCTTTTAGTTGTTGGTCGAATGGGATTTTTAGTTAATATGAGTTGTTGTTGTCGAATTCAGTCTAGTCCTGAGTCTGTAATGTAATCGATCTATCTGTCTGAGAATTAGAGCTTTGTGACATGAGTCCAGAGCTAAGGGTCTATACTAAGTGCTACTAAGTATTTCTGAGTCTGTAATTAAGGGAAGATTCTGAAGATAATATGAAGGAGGACTTGAATTTTCAAATATGATGTATCTTTGTGTATTACTTATGCATCACCGTATTTCTTTATGGTTTATGAGTTCTTCTTAATGGTTCTGTGTGTGAATGTTTGTACGCTACGTAAGTAGGTTCTATTCTTGCACATATAAGGTTTAGATATGTCCATGACGCTTGCGCAAGATCAGGATGAGTCCTTAAGGTTCTGTGGATCCTCCTAAGTCTTTTCCTTACCCTTCCCTATCTATTTGTCTTAGCAGCGCTTCGGGTGAGACTTCTTCTTTTCAAAGGAGATGAAAATGCCAGCGCTCTAGAATACTCGGTACCTTTTGTTGGTAACCTGAGAAGGACCCTGGTCTGATCAAACTTGCGCCAAAAAAATGGTTTCGTTGTCAGGACCTGCGTTAAAAGGGAACCTGTAGGGAGGATGCTTCCGCAGATCTGCAGATCTAGTGTTGACCAATGGTGGGAAAGAAATTGTGACGCTTTCAAATGGAAAGAAGCAGAACTGAGGGGGAAATCGATGGAAGACGCTCGTGAAGCAGTCTTTTATTTAGAAAGATCAAGCGACTAGTATGAGATTTTCTGGGTTAAGTTTTCAGAAGAATTTTTCCACTGGATAAGGAGGCTCCAGGAAGCTCCAGAGTTCCAAGAATGAGTCAAGAGCATCTATACTTGGGATACTGAAAAGCTAGCATCACTTCATTGGCTGGATTGTCCAATCATGCGGGTGATTGATTTCTAGGTCAATACCACATTAGAAGGATATATTATCGAGTTTGCAGTTGAGAACCACCAATCTTTTTCGCATGCAGAGGCAATTTTCAAGAAAGATGCAAGGGGAAGACTGGTGAGAGAAATCCCCCGGTGGATTAAGGTTTTCTTGGTGGAATAGGGGATGTTGACCATGTCCCCAGCTGAGATGGCAGCGTAAACATCCTCGCTTAGGGTAGGGCGACGCGGGGGAAGAGCCATGGCGTGAAAGAGGGGAAGGGTTCTTTGACAAATGGGGGGGAAACAACAAGAAAAGGACTCAAGAGACGAGTGAGCCTTGAAGAGAGCCGCCATAGTTGAGAAGTGGTGGCGCGATAAGATCAAGAAAGCAGCAAGACAGACCGAAAAATTGAGGAGAGAAGTCGGATCAGGAGAAGTAGAGGAGAGACAGATGGAGGAGTTGCAAAGGATGGGAAGAAAGGAAAGACTGGCCAGTCAAAGATTAAATGGGAGAGAAGTGCAAAGAGAAAGAAGTCCCCTGGAGGTGGGACAAGAAGGAAAAGGTGTAGACGTAAGAGAGGAAGGAGCCGGCATGAATCTTGAAGAGGAAAGAGAATATTCAGCCCCGATAACAGGAGCGATCGGGAATCCGACAGAAGGGATCGTTCCAGTGGAAGAAAATGAGACCCCCTAGATCAAAGAAAAATGCCCTGAAACCAGTGATGCCATCCTCGAATCACCCATACCCCAAGTGACTTCTATACAAGCAGTAAGCTCGATATTACCCTCTCATACTAGTTCCATTCTAGTACAATTAGTCAGTCAGTCACAACCAAGAAGTGCGAGTACAGGGAGGATATTGGGATCCCCTGGTAGATCGCAAGCAGGGCCATTAGGATTTATATTGATAAGAACAACAAGATCAACAATGGTTGGCCATGCGAGAGGTTCGATTGCTCGATACCTAGAATTCTGAGGCAAGGGAGATGAATATGTTGAGTAGCATTGGTTCTTGTGCGAAGCAATCTGGAGATCGAGAGGGACTCCATATGCGAACAAGTTGGTTGAGTTCCATACCACCTTGAGAGGTCACGCTTTCAAGTGGTACATGAAGATCATTGAGCTAGAAGTGCCAGGAATGCAAGGCCAAGCATTCACTCTTGGCCAAGTACGAACAAGGTTCATAGAAGAATTCAAATTACCTCAATCAAAACAACAGGCTTTGTCTGAGTTGCGCGATATCCAACAACGGGAAGGTGAATTAGCCTGGGAATACAGCCGAAAGTTTAAAGATGCCATAGGGAGGTTGGCACATCCAATCCATGAGGAACATCAAAGGGAATGGTACATTCAGTGATTGCTACCTCTAACTCTGATTTCACTAACGCAACAACGGATAGCCTCTTTAACAGACGCCTTGGAACAATCGATGAAGATTGAAGACATGGCAGGATACCCTGGGAACCTAAGAGTGACCAGACCCCCAACAGATGCATATCTGGCACAGTTACAAGGGCGAGTCTGAGTTATTGACCCAGGGTTCATGTCATTCAGGGTTCCAACAAAGCCTCTAAAACTATCGGCCCTCTTGGTAAACCAGAAGGCAACACAACACCCAGAAGGTACTGCGTAGTCTCACCGGAGATAGCTTTAAATGGGTGACTGTAAGACTCAGGTGTTTACAGTCTAGGACAGAGTAGGGGATAAATGGTTTCTTGAATAAGCCCTGTACCACGAGTTGTTACTGTAATCTACTTACTCCTTGAGATCGCATACGTATAATTCAAAGTATAAACAGATTCACAACATTGCATTCATTCATTCATCAAGCTTAACCAATGAGTGTTGAAAGAAAGTAAAGGTATGAAAACATTCAACACATTACGCAAATATTACCGTGGTTCACCCCCTCCTGGGCTACATCCACAAATATTTTTCTCTTGGCTCTTTTATTATGGTAGTTATGCAATTCCTGCGTCGCGCGCTTACAATTCTCCACAAAACTGGGTAAGATCTATGTGAGGTGAACTAGATTGCACCAGGCTCTACAGCCTGCGATCTAATCCTTAGATCTACCTTCCCTCGTATCTCCTTTTCTCAACAGCTTGCAAAATCGATTCATACATTACATATTTCTTGCGCCCGTAATCAAAGCAACAATATTCATTTAAAATGTTAAACAACAATAACCAACCCTGTATGATACTTTCGTATCTATATTTATACATTTCAGGCTCTTCATCCATTTACAGAATATTACCAAAACCCTAACCCTTCTTACGTTAGGTCTTTATCCCATGCGCGTGTTGTTATTCTTCCAGCTGTCGCTTTCCTTTGTGCATGCTTTCTTGCTTGCACACGTGTTGATCTTTTGTCAATTGTTACTTCAATTTTCTGCATGCTTTCTTTCCCACGATCGTTCTTCTTTCCACTTCGGCCTGGTGCCAACAGGCCCCCAACACTGACATGTGACTTGTTCTGAGTCACCTAATTTCTATGTGCTTCCTCGATCTCCCTGGTTATCGTCTGGAACTTATCCTGCAACTCTGTTGCTTTTGTCAGTGCCTGCGCAGTTTTCTCCTTGATGATATCGACTGTCTGAGCTGCCACTTCCTCCCTCATCAGTCCTGTGAATTCTAGCTAAGTTTGTGTTGTCTGTGTTCTAGCTCCTTCTGCCTGTGCAAGTACTTCTGCTACCTGTTCCTACAACGGTTCTATTTGAGCCTGACGCTCCTATTTCTGTGTTTGCGCAGTGATAAGTTATGCCTGCATCTTCTTCAACTCTTGTGTTCCCTTGACCCGTTCTAGAATTGGTATGGTCTTTTGTTGTTGCTTGAGTTCTTGGATCTTTGCATTGATCCTCTCCTCCTCCTTGTCCTAGTGTTGGACCTGTGGATCCTCTTCCAGCCTTGTCCAAAGTTGCGTTGCTTTATCCAGCAAGTCGGCTACCATGTTGACCAGTTTTTCTAGCTCTTGCAGTTGGATTGTTGGTTCCTTCTTCCTTTGCTCCTTCATTGCTGGTGGAGTTGTAGGTCTAATATGTCTACGGAGAGTCTCAATCTCCTTCTGATACTGATCAATTGCCTGCGTAATCTGGTCGATCTTTTCGACGGCTGGGAGTTCATTTCCTTGCGCAGTGGTTGGAATTTTCCCAAAAATTTATTCCAATCTATGTTCCATCTCGTTTATGCATTCCTTCTCCTCCTAAGTTTCATATTTGGCCTGCGCACAAACGGTTTCCAGCGCTTCTCACTTCTTTTTTGCTTGTTGTAGGTAGACTAAGTTCTTATGTGCTCTAGACTGCATCTCATGGTCGACGCTAACTTGTAGTTTGTGTAATTCCCTTGATGGCATCCGTGTCAAGACCAATTCGATTTGATCCAAATCCTTCAGTGGTGTCTATCCCACAATTTCATCCATTCGCAACATGCTAGGCTTTATGTAGACCGTGGAATGTGCGCGTGGTATCGGAAGAACTGGGTCGCATTCTTCTACCTCCACCCTTTCGATGGTCTGTGTGATCAATGGCTCTATGCCTCTACTACTACTCATGATCTGGGCTTCCCTGAATTTCTTAAGGGTTGTCCCATTTATGTCAGTTCCTTCTACAGTTTATCCTTGTGGTTCGTTGCATGATCGAAATCCTTTGTGAGACAGTCCTGGACCACTCTAGCAATCATCTCACCATCATCCTTCATGATTTTGTATTTCAGTGGTGGTCATTGTGCCTTCATTTTCTTGCGCGCACCTGCATTCTGTACTGGTGGTCTCTTAGTTCCCCCTGGTTCCTGTGTGGTGGGGTTCGATGCAGTTTCTTGTGCTCCTCAGCCTGTTTCTGTTGTCCATTGGTCGGCTGAGTGGTTTATGTCCTCCCCTTCTGGGTCCCTAGCTACTCTGAGTTGTTGTTTGCCTGAGTCGACTTGGTTTGGCCCATTCTTCATCTCTTGGGAATTGGGATTTTTGGAGGCTGTGTTTCCGCCTGTGGAGCCCCTCCTTCTATTGTTTGTCCCAGTACTTCTCTCGGTATGGTTGGAATCCTCCATTCATCAGGATATTCTTTGATGATCATGTCGATATCACCCTCGGTGATGCAGTAGCGAATCTTTAGCCACTATTTATCTGGGTCTTGCCTTGGTTGTATCCACATGGCTTGTCGCCTAACCCAAAAATTGGCGATGTCTCTGTATCGTGCGACAGCCACTAGTGTTATTATCCATGCTCGGCTGATAGCTTCCTATATCTCCCGTAAGTAAGCTTCGAATACGATTCCATTCTCCCTCTTATGTTTGGCTAGCGGCGCAGATTTCAAGACGCAATATCTTGCTCCTCCTGGCTATGGTGTGGTACAGAAGGTGATGTGTTCTGGTTCTCGCCATCCCATGAAAGCTATGAGAGTGATCAGCCATGAGTAATGAAATTTCATACCTGCGTCCTGCACGTCTTTGCAGTATACTTGGAACAAGTTTGACAGGTATGGCACCCAACTCATGAAGGTGCCTTCTGCGCACTGAGATGTAACATCCATGACTCTTGTCAGTACTTCGTCTTTGTGGCATTTTCTTAGCAGTTTGTAGGCTAATATCTTTGCACCCAATTGTGTAGTGGCATCGTTAATGTGTTTGATTATAATGCCTCTTGTTCCCCTGACGGTGCCATATTTCTTCTTCATCTCTTCTGCCAATGCTTTCTCCTTAGACTTATCGTGCAGAATCAGCGCGGGATCCATACTCCGGGTGGGTAGTCATGTTATATGAGCGATAAGTTCAACATTGATGGGTATGGGTTTGTCCAGCCATATATCCCCTCCATGCATAACTGCTAATAGTTGCTTGACACATGTCATCGCATATTGGCCTATGCCAAAGTGTGGTATCATCAGCAATCCTAGGATTCTTGTTCTGTCCAATCCAGTTGCCCACTGGTGTGGCGTAGTGATGGTTCCTCTGAGAGGGTTCACAGATATTGTCTACATAAAGACCTATGGTGCAAGCTCTAGATATTTGGTTTCATCGTCTACATCATGGTCGGAATACTTGAGCTTCTTGACGTGACCCAATAGTTGTGGGTCCACCTATACTCCCTCTAGTATGAGAGGTAGCACAATCTCTGTAGTCGGTTTCTTTCGAGGTGAGATTGGTATCTAAACTCGGTCCTCCTGCTGTGTTGGCTGGCTCAAAGTTCCAGCAGCTTCTGGTTGCTCCTTCGCCATCCATTCTTCCCAAGCCATGCCCATTTCACCAGTCAGCTCGGTTGAAAAATAAAAATCTGGGATGGGTATTTGTGGAACGCCTGGTTGCACTTATGCTCCCAGTTGTTGTGTCGTTTCGTTTACTTCCATGGTTGCTTCGGTATGTTCCGGTTGTACTTCCTCGTGTGTTTCTTCTTCCTTTTTCTGAGGCTCTTGCACCACTGTTGTTGTATCTTGTGCCATGGCCTCTGTTTGTGGTTGCGGAATCTCCTTTAATATGGGTATGGACTCTACTGGGAATTCCTCTGGTGACAGGATTTCATCAATATCAATGATCTCTGGTGGTTTTTGGTCATTTTCTTCCAGTGGTCCCCGTGACCTAGTCTGATCCCTGGTCGATCTAGCTATCTGATCTGGTTCTGCGAGCTTCAGTGGTGACATAATGGTGTCTGTCGAACATTTGTTGAGTTCGAATGGCTTAAGTGAGCTCTGTGGTTTCATTCTATTTCTTCTAGCTACTATTGCTCTCTCTCTGTCCTCCTTTCATGAGTAGACCAACTGCTTATGTGCTCGTGTGTTGTATCGGCTTTCCATGAAGCTTGTTGAGGACGCTTCCTTCCCTGGTTTAATGCACCATAACTGTGAGTTCAACACATCTGTGGCGATTTCATACCTTCCATTACACCTACTCTATCGTCTCCAGTTGGCGCATTTAGTGCGACATCCCATCTATCCTTGCCTTGATTTAACTCTGCTTTGTGTTGTCCTGTCATCCTTCTTTTGCCGACTTTCCTTTTCCCGCTTGTTTCCTTTTTCGATATGGCCATTATCTTTTCCCTTGCTGGCTTCGTGTTTTGTATGCGGCTTGTCCATCATGCTGCGCATTGTTTTAGGCTGTATTCTATTTTTTTATTTTTTTTTACTGCGTTGTGAGTGGTCGACTATCCTTGTACAGCTTCAACCGGCTCCCATTGATCATTCCTCTGAGTTCTACGCCTATTATATCTATTAACTGTATAGCTCCTCTGTCAATGATAGCTTTTACCTCGTATGGTCCTAGCCAATGCATCCACATCTTTCCTTGGTGCTGCAACCATTTACTGTCATAGAGCAATACTAGATCTCCTTCCTTGAACGTCTTCCTCTTGATGTGGCAGTCGTGCCAAGCTTTATCTCTTGATTTCTGTACTTGTTGATGGAATCCTGCCAAGATTCGGTCTTCCTCCATCGACATTAACTGATTCAGTCTTTCCTGTACTACGCCTCGTTCTGTCATTTGTGTAATATCTGCTACACGTAGGCTCGGTATTAGAAATTCTAACAGCACTATTGCTTCTTGACCATAGACTAGTTTGAATGGTGTGTGGCCTATCAATTTTTTGCATATGGTTCTATATGCCCATAACATTGTTGGTACCTTGAGGTCCCAATTGTCCCTGTTGACGTTACATATCTTTGTCAAGGCGTTCTCTAGAATTTTGTTGAATGCTTCTACCGTGCCATTTTCTTGTGGATGATACGGTGTGTTTTTTTGGTGATGAACTTCAAACTCTTTGAGCATCGCTTGGATGGTGTTGTTTACGAAATGTGTTCCTTGGTCGCTCATTAAAATTCTTGGGCACCCAAATCTAGTAATTACCTGTTCAAACAAAAAGTGGGTAGTTGTCTCTGCGTTGTAATCTTTTACTGGTGTGGCTTCCACCCATCTTGTTAAGTATTTCATCACAGTGATAATATATCTCGCCCCTTTTCTCTTAGCTGGTGGGTGAATTGGTCCCACAAAATCTATTGCCCATTTGTCGAATGCCTGTAGTGTCACTTACGATCGTAGTGGCATCTCGTCCCTTCTATTGTGTTTGCCTACCCTTTGACAGACATCACATTGCTAACAGTACTCTTTCGAGTCTCTGTGGATTGTTGGCCACCATAATCCTTCATGTAGTACCTTCTGCATGGTAGCTTTTCTTGCATAATTCCCTCCTGCTATTCCCTTGTGGGCTTCTGCTAAAATTCTTGGTCGTTCATGGTCTAGTACGTATCTTCATAAGATGCTATCTGCGCCCATATTATATAGATGTCCTGCGATCAATTGATAGTCGACTGCACGGACTACCAAGTTCTTCTTCTGCACAGTGGTATATTCTTGCGGCACAGTACCTATGCTCAAGTACTGGATGATCTCTGCGACGTAATCATTGGAAATCTGTACTAAAAAGAGTTGTGCATCTAGAAAGTTGTCTTCCAAATTCGTTGGTTCCTCTCCATTTGTGACCCTCGATAGGTGGTCAGGCCCTGCGTTCAGTTTTCCTGGTTTAACTATTACCTCAAAGTCAAATTCTTGAAATAACAATAACCATCGACAGATTCTCCCCCCTAACATTGGCTTGTTGACTAGGTATTTCAGGGTTGAGTGATCTGTAAACATCTTAAAGTGCTTTCCCAATAGGTAATGTCTGTATTTCTGTAGTGCATAAACCATAGCTAGGCCTTCTCTTTCTGTCGTGTTATAATTATGTTCCGAGTCTGATAGTTTTCTGCTTGCGAACGTTATCGAGTGATCCAAGTCTCCTGCTCTTGGTTGCGCTAAGATAGCTCCAAGTGCTATCGTTGATGCATCTACATGTACATGGAATGTCTTCTCCCAATCTGGAAATACCAATATTGGTGCGGTGACCATCTTTTCTTTCAGGGTATCCAGACTGTGTTGGCACTCGTCGTTCCATTGATACTTTGTATATTTCCTTAACAGATTTTCCATTGGCACTGTAATCTGTGTGTAGCCTTTGATGAATTTCCTGTAATATCCCGTATGTCCTAACGTGGCTCTTAATTGGCGGACTATTTTTGGTGCTGGTAGGTTAACAATGACTGGGATTTTGGCCGAATCCACTAGCAAACCCTGTTTGCATACTATGTGTCCCAATAGTATCCTGAATGGTGTTCCAAATATGCATTTCTTGATATTCAGTGATATCTGGCACTGTCTGCATCGTTCTAACATCAGTCGTAAAACTTCCACATGGTTTTTCAACAGGCTATAAACCATCCAATCATCCAGGTATACTTCGAGAAATCGGTGGATGAATTCCTTAAATGCTTCGATGACCACTTTGGAGAATATCGCAGGTGCATTCTTCAGTTCGAACGACATGACTGTATACTGATAAGATCCCCATTATGTTGCAAATGTGGTCTTGTGTCTATCCTTCTGTGCTATCTTAATTTGATGATATCCTGAGAATCCATCGGTGAATGAGTAGGCTTCGTGGTCACCTACGTTCTCGAGTACTTCATCCGTGAACGGTGTGGGGAATGGGTCATGTAGGCATGCATCGTTCAACTTCCTCAAGTTGACGCATATCATGATCCCTCTTCCCTATTTCTTGTCCTGTACTACCATCGGGCTTATCCATTATGATTCTTCCACTGGTTCGATGATGCCTCCCTCGAGCATCTTGTCGATCTCGTCTTTAACTTTCTGTTTATAGATGGGGTTCAGCATGTAGGGTCATTGTTTATGGGTCTCGCATCAGATCTGAGTGGTATCCTCATTTCTCCTAATTCTTTGGCTGTTCCTTTCATCTCTGTAAAGGTTTTAGGAAAAAGGTCATTGTATTCGCGCAACAATTTTGTGATGCTTTCTAGTGTCTGTTCATCCCAGTAATCTCCAATGCTGGTCATTTTGGGCTGCTCGACAGTCCCTATGTTAACCTTATTTATATTGATTGGAACAAATGTGACCTTTGACTCTAGGGGTGGTCCTTCCACATCTCTCTCACCTTCAACTTCTTCGATCTGAATATCACGTGGATCATCTTCATCCAGTGCTTCCTTCTGTACGTGGTAGCATGACAGTAGATCCTTGATTGTCTGCTTATTCTGTTGTTGTTCCTCTGTGATAACTTCTGCTTCCGATTATGTAATGAATATGATGTCTCTGATCCGTTTTAGGGTCGTGTCTATGTTGGGATTCTCATGCTCGAATGAGAAAGTGACTGTAAAGTTTTGTTGAAGTGTCGCCCATGTGTTGGTTCCTTTGCGCATTTCCTGGTCTATATACCAATTCGTTGGTATGCCCTCTAAAGTATGAATGAAGTGGTGAGACCATTCCTCTGGTGGTGTCATTTTCCACAGCATTTTACATGCCTCCAAGTGTTTTTTTGGTGTTCCTAGTCCATCATATTTCTGTCATTTGTTCCATATATGTTTTGCGCTGAACCTTATGCACAATAATCGTTTGCATTGGTACCAATCTATGATAGTCTCTTTGTGTGCACCCCACCATCTTGTGGGTGTAGCCTTTAGTGATAAATCCAGTGCTAACAATCTCTGGTTTTCTAATACTTCATCTTCATATTGTGTCAAGAAAGTTTCCAAATCATTTAGCCCGTGAAAAATGGGTGGTGCTCTGATTTTTGTGCCAATCCATCTTACTACGTGGTATATTCTTGCATACCTTCTCGTGGATACTTCGTGTAGTCTTTGCTGCCAGTTTTCTAACACGATGTCTGAGTCTGTTGTGCATGAAGTAATGCTCCACCAACTGAATACCTCGTCTGCAGTTGGGTTTATATAGTCTGCATTGTACGCAGTTGCTCTATACATCTGGCCGATCTCTTCTAAGTCCAGACAAGTGGGTTCTACGAACCTCTCGCCTTATGATGGGTCGAGTGGGGCTATGACCCTGTAGTCCCCCGACTCAAATGTCATTTTTTTTGTTTTTAAGTTAATTATGGCCTGGTTATCGAACGCCCAATCTAGACCAAGTAGCGTCGGGTAAGGTGTTGTGTCGTCTACTATTTTGATGACTTCAAAATCTGCTTAGTGCGCACACCATCCAAATCTACAGTCACTCCTTTCATTCTACCTATTGGTAGGACTCTATGTTGATTTTCTAGCTTTAATTGAACAGTTGAGTATCCCATTGTAGGTTCCCCCATGCATTGCCATGTAGTTTTTGGTAGTACATTCACTTCGGATCCTAGATCTAGTATAATATCTCCAATATTCAATTCCCCAATGTTAGCATTCAGTCTAAATTCCCTACTTTTTCTTCTTCTTGTGTGTAGGTGGTTGACAGTTTTCAGTTCTGACTTTTGTTTCGTCTCGCTGCTACATTTTTCTAGGATGTTTTGCAATATTTTGACAGATGAAGGATCACTTAACATTTTGATGCATGATTGCAAAAAGTCTTTGATAGTACTTACTTGTTCCTTGGGTTGTATTCTATTGGTATGGTCCAGTGATGGTGGCATGTCATATTCCTTGCTTTGTTGTGCAGTCGGCACTATGTCCTCCTTCTAGAATTCTTGTCGGGCTTCTGTAAAGATCTCCTTCTCCTTATGTGCATCGAACTGCTTCTTAGGGTCAGTGTTCTTCTTTACCCATTGATTTTGCACTGGTTCCTGTCGAACTACATCGTTTCATGTTTTCGTTCCTCGTCGAGTGACGATGTTGATGTTTCGTCCGTCATCCCTTGCTTCGGCTAAAATCCACTGAACATTCTGGTTATTTTGATTCCTTTTTTCCTGGATCTTTACGAGTAATGTCGGACATTCCTCTGTATTGTGGTCTGATGCGCGACAATACATACAAGTCGTTGGTGGCAGTGGACAGTCTCGTTCATAATGTCCTGGTTGCTGGCAATTGTGACATGTGACTGGTCTTCTACCACGTCTGAAACCTCCTCTGGCTCGTCCTACTCCTCTATAAGCTGCGCGATCACCTCACGGCACATTATATTGTGGTCCCTGATTATACTACGCGGTATTGTACTGGGGTTGTGTTGGTTTGTACTGCGGATGCGCGTTATTGTAAGGTTGTGGCACAGTATTATACTGCTACTACGTAGTGTTGTATGGGGCTGGGGATTGATTAAACTGTTGTGCTACCTGCCTAGTCATCATTTCTGTCTGTACCATGTATGCGTCTGATGTTCTTTCCCGCATCAGCTCCATAGTTCTGCAATATTTATCGTCATGGCCGACTGACTTGCAAAAGGTGCAATATGAGTTCGTTGGGACTGTTTGGTATTTCTGCATCATCATGCAATGGTAAGGGTCATGACTCGGTTTCTTTCATATTTCACACCATAATCCTCCCTGTGGTAGTGGGTTTGGCATCCCTATCGCCATATATTGTGCAAATGTTGGGCATTCATTCTTATGGTGTCCTTCCGTCCTACAAGTAGTGCACCAAACAACTTCTCATTTGTCCTTGTTCTTATTCGAGTTCAGCTGAAATGTTAAGTTCTTTAGATCCTCCTTCAGTTCTTCGATAGTCGGGTCCATCTATTGGTACTAATTCTCTTCCAACTGCAAGGTTTCCTGGAGAACCTCTGCCTGCGTCTGAAACTTCTATTGTCGTA
This sequence comes from Picea glauca, assembly GCA_000966675.3. Lineage (NCBI taxonomy): Eukaryota > Viridiplantae > Streptophyta > Pinopsida > Pinales > Pinaceae > Picea > Picea glauca. The sequence goes on along the minus strand of JZKD02S0588595.1, from coordinate 187,346 downwards.
ATAGATATTTTAAGTGTGGGAGTAGTGAGTTAACAAACAGGTGTCGATGTTGCATATCGGACATAAGGTATTTTAACTTTCCTTTTAATCGCTTGAATCTTTGATCGATCTCCCATACCGATTCTCCTGGTTTTTGTCTTATTTCAATCATCTCGTTCATGTATTGATCCTCTGAGCTCGACTTCTGGAACTCATTTATCAATAGTTTCTTAATGTCGTCGAGTGTCCTTGTCATGTCGGGAACATTGTTCATGTCTAGATTCATGTACCAGTCTAGTGCGTGGTCTCTTAGCGTGATCGCGAGCTGCGCGAGTTTGGTGTTGTCATCAGTGATCTGCTTTGCTTCCCAGATCTTTGCGCAAATGAATAAATTCTTCTCAGGGTCTTCTATTGCTTCTCCTCGAAACTCTGGTAATCTGATAGTAGGATCGTGTCCTGCCATTCTGAATACTGAACTATTCCCTCCTCCGCGCGGTGTAGATACTTGACTAAGGTTGTTTGAACTGGCTCCTCCAGTTGTTGCTCCTTATGTAGATGTACTTCCTATTGTTGGACTACCTCCGAACTTTGGTTGTCTAAACGATGGTGTTTTATTTGGTGTATTGGTCGCACATGGGTTTATGGGTTCCACACTGACATTGATATGAAAGGGATGGTTGCCTTCTCCTCCTGTTCTTGGGCCTTTTTTTTTCCTCTCATACGTGGCGCGCAGGATTTCCTTAATCTTCTCCACAGCCTGGAGATCCTTTACCTCTTCCTCATCACTGGCCAATCCCTCCTTCTTGGCTATGGCTCTCTTCTTGGTATTCACCTTATATTGGTAGGGTGCTCCGCTACGCATCGTTCCTGATGAAACCAAGATCCACTTAAGTCTGTCATCATTCATCAAGATCGGGTCCAAGGGTTCCTTCTCCTTCTTCTCTTTATTCTGCCCTCCTTCCATTCCTCCTCTCTCTGTCAATGCTTCCCCCCTTCCCCCATGCACACAGGGAAGTCTAGTTGTCTGATTCCATTGTCATTACACCTTTGTTATATAGTATTATCTTGATAGAAGTATACAGTGATCGAATGTACCTTCCTCTGGGTCCTCGTAGGAACTCTTGCTCGGCTGCATTGTATGACTTTGTTGTGTCTACCGCAAATTCTGTGATAAAGCCTGCCGCAATACTGTCAAGCCAAAAGTCGACTGCGCGGGTGAATTTTTTGTTCACCTGCTGCAGTTGTTGGATCTGTACTGGAGTCCAATCTAGCTGTTGAATCCAGTTCGTCATGTGGTTATGCATTAACCTTAAGATCCACTCTTGTAGTAGATGTGGAAAATCATAGAAAAATATTTCGTGTAAATCTGTAAATACGTATTTATCCAAGTATCTACGCGGTGTGATTCTAGGGTTTCTATTGTCTTTGTGTGAAAACTCTAGCTCTTTAGTTCTCAACCAGCCTTTGATTTCTTCTCTCGTGGGGTTCCAAGGTCTCCACATTCCCTTCTAATGGCTCATTGCTCTTTTGTTCCGCTCCTTTGGTTCTTGTCCACTCTATCTCATCTACTCAGTCCTCTCTTGTTCCTCTCTTGTCCTAACAACGGAACCATTTGTTGGTTACTAATTCCCTTCTTGGGTTGTCTGAGTTATTGACCTAGGGTTCATGTCATTCAAGGTTCCAACAAAGCCTCTAAAACTATCGGCCCTCTTGGTAAACCAGAAGGAAACAAAACACCTAGAAGGTACTGCGCAGTCTCACCCGAGATAGCTTTAAATGGGTGACTGTAAGACTTAGGTGTTTATAGTCTAGGATAGAGTAGGGGATAAAGGGTTTCTTGAATAATCCCTGTACCGCGAGCTGTTACTATAATCTACTTACTCCTTGAGATCGCATACATATAATTCAAATTATAAACAGATTCACAACAATGCATTCATTCATTCATCAAGCTTAACCAATGACTATTGAAAGAAAGTAAAGGTATGCAAACATTCAACACATTACGCAAATATTATCGTGGTTCACCCCCTCCTAGGATACGTCCACAAAATTTGGGTCTTGGCTCTTTTATTATGGTAGTTATGCAATTCCTATGTCGCACACTTACAATTCTCCACAAACCTGGGTAAGATCTATGTGAGGCGAACTAGATCGCACCAGGCTTTACAGCCTATGGTCTAATCCTCGGATCTACCTTCCCTCATATCTCCTTTTCTCAACAGCTTGCAAAATCGGTTCATACATTACATATTGCTTACGCCCGTAATCAAAGCAACAGTATTCATTTACAATGCTAAACAACAATAACCAACCCTATATGATACTTTCGTATCTATATTTATACATTTCGGGCTCTTCAACCATTTACAGAATATTACCAAAACCCTAACCCTTCTTACGTTAGGTCTTTCTCCCATGTGCATGTTGTTCTTCCTCCATTTGTCACTTTCCTTTGTGCACACTTTCTTGCATGCGCGCATGCTGATCTTTTGCCAGTTGTTACTTAAGTTTTATGCACACTTTATTTCCCATGATCGTTCTTCTTTCCACTTCGGCCTGGTGCCAACACCTGCACTACTTGGCATTTATTGGGCCTATGACAACTATGCAGTCATCGACTTAAAGAAAGACACCATTACCTTTGAGGTCGATGGAATTAAGGTAGTTCAACCTTTGGACCCAGGTATACAAAGCCAATAGACAATAATATGGAGGGAGAAGACTTGGATCATTTTTACATTGTAACAACAAGAACAAGAGACGATTATATAAATCCTATTGTTGATGGATCAGTAAGTTGGAGAAGCATACAGTCCGTAGACGAAGATTCAGAATTGGCTTTTGACAGTTGGCAACAAGGTTTGTATGAAATAGTATCAAGAAGATGTGCAACTGTCAAAGTAACCAAGTGGGTTGGGACCGAAGTTAGAGAACACCCAGTATACGATGGCACCTCAGAACAAGACAATTTTCTGCTCGGCATGGAAGAAAAGGTAGCAAAAGATCAAAGAATCCTGGCACTAGATGTAGCTTTTCAGGACACCCCTGCCAGATGGTGGGCCAATCATAAAGCCTCACTCAGAACTTGGGACGATGCGAAGCAAGCTATCAAGTTGTGCAATTGTTCAGCGAAGAATTGGATCCTAGAGTGCATATTGAATAGTGTGTGACACAATGGCAAGCCGAGGGAATACCCTCTCACTTCTGGGTCCAGGTGTTTCCCCACTCTCTAGGTCCAATCCCAAAAGCTTGGTTCATACATGAGGAAACCAAAAGACAGACCAGCGACTGGAAAACACTTGCAGCTCATTTTTGCAAGGACTTCTCATTTACAAGTAAGTACCCCGAGTTGAAGTAGTCCTGCAAAAGATCAAAGAATTTCTTTTTTCCAATAATGGTAATCAGAAATCCGACTTAGTGGTATGTGCCAAACATCGCCAAGAACTTCGGACTAACCTTCACTTGTCCTCAACTAAGAAACCTATAGAATTCTATCATATTAGCAAGGATTCATAAATCCTAGATGACTTAGAGGAATTGAGAAACCTATCCATCAAAGAGATAGAGGGGAACAGAGAGATCCAGAACACCATACCCAACCAAACTGATAGTTCCTACAACCACCCATTAAAATTGCGCAAAATCAATATAGGGACCACAGAGCATCCAAATATAGCCATGGTGGGAGACTACTCGGATGAGCAAACCAGTCAGGAAATATAGATTTTGTTGCGTGAATATGACGATTTGTTCCCAAAGATGTTTTCGGAGTTAAAGGGAATCAAAGGAATTATGGGAGAAATGAAAATTGAACTGAAACCAGGATCCAAGCTTGTGATACATAGACCATATCGTCTTAACCCTAGAGTGAAAGAAAAGGTCAAAAAGGAGATAGATAAGATGTTAGAAGCATGACTCATTTTTGGAGTAGAAGAAGTGGAATGGGTCAGCCCAATAGTTATTCAATGCAAGAAAGGCACCGAGGATATTAGAGTCTGTGTAGGCTATAGAATCCTTAACTCTACCTGTGTACACGACCCTTTCCCAACACCTTTTACTGACAAGGTTCTATAACAAGTTGCGGGGACAAAAGCATACTCATTCACAGATGGATTTTCAGGATACCACCAAGTTGGGATTGTCGAAGAGGACAAAAAGAAGACCACATTCATAACAGAATGGGGATCTTTCGCATACAATGTGATGCCATTTGGCTTAAAGAATGCCCCTGTAGTTTTCTATAGGATTGTAATAGTATCTTTTAGAGAGTTCATTCACAAGTTTATAGAAGTCTATATGGACGATTGGACAATATATAGCCTGCTCAAGGAACATGTAGCACTTCTACGGCTAATGTTCGACAAGTGCAGAGAATTGCAGATCTCATTGAATCTCATAAAGTGTATCTTTTGTGTACCTCATGAGAATTTGTTGGGCCACATAGTCCGTCGAGAAGGAGTATTGGTAGACCCAGCCAAAGTTGCAGTCATAGTGAATATGCCACCACCTACGAGTGTTAAACAGTTACACTCCACGTTGGGACACACAGGTTACTATCGCAGGTTCATCCGAAGATATGCCAACATAACTGCACCCCTGCAAAACCTACTGAAAATGGTTGAAGCATTCCACTGGACTCCAGAATGTGATAAATCATTTGAGACACTCAAAGAGAAGCTCAGCACATCACTGATTCTGATATTCCCAAACTAGGAGAAAGAATTTCATGTCCATGTAGATGCTTCAAGAATTGCCTTAGGAGCTATCTTAACACAACCTGGAGATGGATCTATGGACCATCCAATCTATTTTGCGAGTCGGAAGTTGTCACAAGTAGAGCACAACTACACAACGACAGAAAGAGAGGGCTTAGCCATGATTTATGCTTTGCAGAAATTTAGACATTATTTGCTAGGTTCTCATTTTAAGTTTATTACTGATCATTCTGCATTGAAATATCTAGTTGACAAACCTGTGTTGGAAGGGAGAATTTGTAGATGGTTGTTGTTATTTCATGAATTTTCCTTTGAAGTTATCGTTAAATTGAGAATATGCAATGTAGGACCTAATCATCTATCGAGATTAGAGTCAGGAGAAAGTGGCGAAGCAGTAGACGACCAGCTCCCAGATGCAAACTTGTTTCGAGTTGAGGCCATACCAGAGTACCTGGATGACATAGAAGTCTTCTTAAGTACAGGGGCTTGCCCAGAAACATATTCCACAACCCAGAAATGCCACATGGTTGTCAGAGCAGTAGATTACCAGCTGATCGTCGGATAGTTGTATAAACTGAAACTAGATAGTATCATCAGAAGATGTGTCATAGATCATGAAAGACAGGATATACTCTGGGAATGTCACAGTGGAGTTGCGGGAGGTCACGTAGGAGGCAAGGCCATGACACATAAAGTTCTACAAGCTGGACTGTGGTGGGCCACACTCTTCAAGGATGCAAAGGTGTATGCTAGATCATGTGATGTTTGTTAACGAGTGGGTAAGCCGTCACGACGAGATGAATTACCACTGTAGCCAGTTATAGCTCTACAACCATCTGAGAAATGGATTGTTGAATTCATTAGACCAATCAACCCCACAAATAATCATTCGAAGGCTAGGTACATCATCACCGCAACTGACTACCTTACACGATGGGTTGAGGCAGCAGTTGTTCCAGACTATTCGACTGATACTACTGCCAGGTTCATCTTTGAGAATATTATCACTCATTTTGGATGTCCTAGGAGCCTAACCAGTGATCAGGGAGCTCATTTCATTTGTAGCACTATAGCAAATATTACAGCAGAGTTCCTGATCCAACATCACAAAAGCAGCCCCTACCACTCGCAGGCCAATGGAACAATAGAAGCATTCAACAAGATTCTGGAAAGAGGTTTAACAAAGGTTTACAAATCAGGAAGATTGGGATGACATAATTCCAGCAGTCCTATGGGCTTATAGGACAACCACAAAGAAACTCCACAGGTACACACCATTCCAGCTAGTTTATGGGAAAGAGGCAGTGGTGCCTGCAGAATTCATCACTCCAAATTTGTATATTTCACAGATTACACACATGTCAGAGGAGGAATCAGTTGCGCATAGACTTATGGAGTGAAAAGAACTCGAGGAGACCAGATTTCTAGCAGACTTCCATCAATCGGTGGAGAAAGCAAAACAAAAATATTGGCATGACAGGCACATTAAGACCAAGGTATTTACGCAAGGCGACAGGGTTCTACTTTACGATAGTCGGTACCAGAAGCATCCTGGCAAGCTGCACATGCATTGGTTGGGACCATTTATAGTTGCGAAGATCCGACCCTTAGGAGCAGTTAGACTCGCGCAACTAGATGGTATGCTATGACCAGGATGGGTGAACGACGCTCGCCTGAAGCCCTATATATCTCAAAACTTAGAAAAAGGGACTGTCGCTCTAGTCTGAAGGAGCATGTACAATAGTTACTGTGTTTAATTGGTGTAGTTACCTACTTGAGGAACTACTAGTGGCATGCGAGGAAGTGTAGGAGAAGGGAGGAACCTTCACTTATGGATAGTTGTTGATGGCATTTGCCATGTTCAAGTGGAAGCCACCTATGGTAAGGAATTCGATGATACCAGATAGGGGGTGCATGGAAAAGATGTTCGAACCCTGACAGTCAAGGCTGGATTCAGAGAATACCACCTTCAACGCTGCAACATTTTCTAAGTGGTACAACGACCTGATAGATGCAACACAAAAGCTGTGTATTCCATAGGAGCTTCTCAACTGCAATATGAGGAACATTTCCTTTAGCATGAACATTCACCATACATTTGTCTGGTTGAAACATGTTAGCAGGGAAGATTTCCATACAAAGATGTTGTCGTCCTATCTAGACGAGGAGGCCTTCGACAAGGAAGTAATGTCATGGCCAAGAGTCAAGTGCAGCTCGCGCAAGTCGGGGATGCATTATATTCTACCTGCAAATCTTCTAAAGAAGACAGACAAAGAAGTAGGAGCAGGACCGAGCTCAAGCCCGAAACCACAAAAGCCAGAGGCCCCAGTACAATCAGACTTTGAGGAAGAGGACGGGACACAACCATTAGAGCGTAAGAAAATAACACTATTGACCCTCCATCCGCTACCAAATGATTCCATGTTGTCAGGTGAGGAATTTAACCAGATCCTGAGCACTGTGTTTGATAACGAACCATTGGTGAAGAGGCCCAGAACTATGATTTCACCAAATAAACCTTTGAACCCCCACCGCCTTACATCAGCCGCTCCCTGCACCTGCTCAGTAGTCAGAGAAAGCCCCATCATTCACATTCAGGATGACCCTGAGCTTGAAACATTTCCATCCACATTCATCACTGAACACCCTCTGTCACCACCACTACCCTAGTCGCCAACCCAAGAAACCACTAGTCTACCCCAGACCACAAACCCAGAGCCAATGCAAATCGATCAACCAAAGCAAGCAAAGTGAGAACTCCCAAGAGCAACCCAAGAGTTGTCTAAGCTGAGACCAGAAGATTTTGGTTCAAACCCCAAAGCACCAGAAAAGAGCATGAAGTTGAATGGTCTAAATCTAGACATCAAGAAACAACAACCTGAGCCTTTAGCGCAAGAAAAAGACACCCAAACTATGGAGGAGCCGCAAGCCCAAAGCAAGCCACAAATCACCTAATCGGCCAAGAGTGAGGATGCCCAAGAAAGCAGAATGCAAGAAGCAGATGCAACAAAAGAGCATGAGATACCAGATGCTCAGAAAGAACCAGAATCAACAACTGGGCAGAGCACCACATCCGAGCAAGAACAGATGGAGCGGGTTCTCCAGAACCCTCAGCAATGCTTAGAACTGATGCAACTATGCATAGACAGAATAAAGGTTCTAACGTTCTTACCTTCAGTGCTAAGGTTGAGGATAGCACCAGGACCATCAACATAGGAAGAGGTAGAGACTCGCTCAGAGCATTCAACGGCCAGTGGACTCCCACTGCAATCACGAGCACCCAGAGACGCAACCCCTTCATCATCCGACCTAGTACAGTGGCCAACAATGCACTTATTTGGACTGATCATAGCATCAACTGATCAACTGGAGAAAAGACTAGAGGAGGTCGAGAGGTCTGCCAAGGTCACATGGAAGGAAGAGTTTGTCACGTAAACATGCAAGACACAGGAAGCGCATGACAAAATCCAAGTTCAGTGCAAACTGGAAAGAGTGCAAGAAATACTTGTTGAAGCCTGGCCGGAGATTTAGAAGGTTGCTCCCAAACTCCTTGAAACCAGTGATACAGGTGAGCCAGAACACCAGATTGAGCTCCTACAAGGAGCATGGACAAAACTCACCACTCGCATTGAGCATATGGAAGCACAGTTATGACAGACTCAGCAAGAAGCAGAGTAGCAGCCTCATAAGCTGTAAGAGCAGATACAGAAGGTAGTATTGCAAGGCAACAATGCCTGAGCAGCACTACACAAGCACACAATAGAATGCACAAAGATTTTCAGGGAAGTCAATGATTGGATGGGCATCATCGCTCGACGAAACCAAGTCTTGGAGGATGTGCACACCAAGATCCTGGTTCTGAATGAAGAAGTTGCGACCACAATGGATCCGATGGAGCAACAATAGAAGTTTGACCAAATCCAATAGGCGGACAATGAGTTAAACGCCCTCTTTGAAGCATAGTCCATAGAAAATCAAGATTTGCGCGACTTCCGACCTGTCATCCAGACAGCTTACATGAAGATGCATCAAGTGGATGCCACAACAGATTCCAAGTGGAACTTGTTGGTCGTATCCAAGCCAAAGGAGTGTAGTAAAGAGGCGACCCAACAATTTTTTGCAGAAGCATCACTCCTCACCAGGAAGTGGCAGGACAAAGTGGGAAACTTTCAAGGAGTAAAGGAGTGAGCCTTAGAATTAGTTCCAGAGTTGGGCCCTTCGTTTGAAGAGGTAAAAGAAGAGAAAGCGCAAACAGAAGAGCAGAAGGAAGAAGAAAATGACGACAAGGGAAAACAACAGATGCTCCTGGAATCTACGAAAGAACCAAGCACTTGACTCAAGGGCAAGTCAAGGGTTGTGGTCAAAGCCATTTGGGCCCTTCATTTTTGGGATAAGGAATCAGGCAAGTTTTGACTAAGCACGAGTTGCACAAGCTTCACCAGAATCTGGACAATAGAGCAAGAAAGAGCAACAGAAAGCAGTTGTGAAAGACAGCGCAACGCCAGCTAAGAAACAAATGTTTGCAACAGAACAAGGAAGCGCGCAAGATGAAATGGAAGACACAACCTAGCTATATATAGGGTTGAACATAATTGTAAAAGGGTTGTTGTTGTTGTTGTTGTTAGTCAGTTGAGCCTTTAGTTGTTGGTCGAATGGGCTTTTTAGTTAATATGAGTTGTTGTCGAATTCAGTCTAGTCCTGAGTCTATAATGTGAATCGATCTATATGTCTGAGAATTAGAGCTCTATGGCATGAGTCCAGAGCTAAGGGTCTGTACTAAGTACTACTGAGTATTTCTCATTTTGTAATTAAGGGAAGATTCTGAAGATAATATGAAGGAGGACTTGAATTTTCAAATATGATGTATCTATGTGTATTACTTATGCATCACCGTATTTCTTTATGGTTTATGAGTTCTTCTTAAGGGTTCTGTGTGTGAATGTTTGTATGCTACGTAAGTAGGTTATATTCTTGCACATATAAGGTTTAGATCTGTTCATGACACTTGCGCAAGATATTGATGAGTCCTTAAGGTTCTTTGGATCCTCCTAAGTCTTTTCCTTAACCTTCCCTGTCTATTTGTCTCAGCAGCGCTTCGGGTGAGACTTCTTCTTTTTGGAGGAGATAAAAATGCCAGGGCTCTAGACTCCTCAGTACCTTTCATTGGTAACTTGAGAAGGACCCTGGTCTGATCAAACTCGCGCCAACAGTCCCCCTTAGACCCATAGTCAACACTATTGGGGGCCCTACATATCAACGCACTAAACACCTGGCTCATAAACACAAGCCTCTTGTTGGTAATACCAATTGTTATTTTAAGGACTCCACTTTCTTTGTTATTAAAATCAAGGACATTAAACTTGTTCCAAGTGACCTTCTAGTAAGTTTTGATGTTGTTTCCCTTTTTACAAAGATTCTGATCGATGGGGTGCTAGAGGTGATCAATAAGATCATTGATCAAGATACAACAAATTTAGTTGGTATATGCCTTAGATCCATGTTTTCTAGTTTCCAAGGCGATATATATGAACATAACTGTGGGGTAGCCATGGAATCCCCCTTTCTCCCATTGTCACTAATCTATTAATGGAGGATATTGAAAACAAATTTTTTACTTCGTCTCCTCTTCAATCCAAGTTGTGAATTAGATTCATTGATGATAGCCTTATCATTTAGCCCATGGTTGTGACAATTTGGAAAGATTCAAGGATCATCTTAATAGTTGATTTGAATATACAAAATTCACCATGGAGATTGAAGTGGATGGAATCCTCCCCTATTTAGATGTACATGTCACCAAAAAGCAAGATGGATCTTTGGCCCACCAAGTGTATAGAAAAAAGATTCACATAGAACAATATCTCCATGTTGAGTTACACCATCATCCTACTAAGGAGCTTCACGTTCTCAACACTCTAGCCACCAGAGCCTTGAGAATCTCTAACAAAGATCATTTAGAAGATGAAAAGACCCATCTCCTTGAGGTTTTAAAAATAATGGTTACAAAAAGCATCAAGGGATTAAGGCCTCCAAAATTCAAGTAAAGAACCTAGGAATAAGGAGCACCCCATTTTAAAAAATAAAGGTTACAAAAAGCATCAAGGGATTAAGGCCTTCCAGAATGCAAGTAAAGAACCTAGGAATAAGGAGCACCCCAATAATGAAGTTTCCAAAGTTTTATTGCCCTACATACAAGGGACTACAACCAAGCTTGCCAAGATCTTGAAGAAAAGGAACATTGGGGCCACTTTCAAACCCCTAACCACTATTTGAAGTTCACGCAAGTCTGTAAAGGACCCCACTGATCCCACTAAACAGAAATACATCTATATGATTCCCTGCTCTTGTGGGAACCTTACGTGGAAGAAACTAGACATTCCATAAAGATTAGGATTCATAAGCATGTTGTTGATGTCAAACACAATCATACTCGTCCCTTTGTGTTGGTGGATTACTTAAACAAGACTAAGCATCATATCTGCATAGAGGACACCAAAATTCTAGCTAGAGCGAATCACTACCATAATATAGAATTTAGGAAAGCAATTGAAATAAAAAGGTGATCTCATAATCTTAACAAAGATGTAGGTTGGAAAACCATCAATAATTTGATTTCTACATTATCCACGAGGATTGTTTCCAGGCAACCGTTCCTTTTTTCTCCTTCCCCCCTTTTATATGTTCCCTCTCTTTGATTTTTACTCTCATTTATTTTTCCCATGTGTTTTCTTTTCTTTCTTTTCCTCTCCTTATTCTCCTTCCCCCTTTTCTATGTTCCCTCTCTTATTTTTACTCGTTTATTTTTAGAC
>JZKD02S0588595.1:157366-172530 GCA_000966675.3 Picea glauca | reverse complement strand
CCATCAGAAAGAAAACATATATGTGATCAACAATGGTAAGTAAAATAATTCACTCAATTCTAATCATCAATCACATAATAACACAACGATTCATTCTCATCATTCAAGAAAAGAACTGTAAAACATTGCATCAGATAACTTAGCAACAGATTTAACAGCTCTTACTTGTTACAACATCCATTCATAAGATGAGATAGGAAATAATTCTTCTCCACATCCAATCATACACGCATTTGATGAAAACACAAACTTGTCTCTGGTCCAAAAGGAATTCTCTATTAAAGGTAGCTCGGAAATAGTTCTTAACAAAACCAAAAATGAGAGTTTCTTGCAACAACCATCGACCCTTAACTAATCGGTCGATGCTCTTATTTATAACCAAAACTTAACTAAAAATAACAACTAACATGCAGATAAGCAAAACAAAATTCGCCACATGGTGTTTTCTCCTATGAGTCTTTCTATCCGTCATCTCAAGATATCACTTAAGAGGGTGACTCTTCTCGTACTCTAACCAATTGATGAACAGATCCTCGTAGGTGTTGGTGTATGGGAATCTATGTTGTTCCATCGGGGTCGAGTGGATCTCCCTTATCTCTATCGCATGTGCCCGATACTTGATTATACTAACACTTAATTGTTGAAGCATAGCCTGAGCTTTGATTGGGTGTTTCATAAATTGTCGCACCTGACCTGGCACCGTACCTATTACCTTCACTATTTCTTTGGCCCATACCGAGTCTTTCTCGGTGTGCAATTTGACTATGTTGCGTAAGTCGACAAAGTCGTCAGGTGTGCCAAACTCAGGGACTCTAATGTCTTTCATTACCTGATTGATCTTGGTCCATTTTTTCTCGCACTTGTCCCATTTCTCTTGGATTTCTCGATGAGGTTCTCGAGCCATTCTTGCCCAATATTCGGAGGCATCGTTCCTGCCAAAATAAAATCCTTTAGAGATTGCATATAGAGCCATACTGGGTAAAATACATGTATGAAGTGTAAGCATGAAAAAAAATCCAGACTGGTGCATACCTGTAAAGCTTGCTAAACTCGATTATTTGATACTTACATGAATGGTTTCGTTTACAATGGCTCAAGAGAATTTAAATAGGGAAGAACTTACCTTGTCGTATCAACCAATTAATTCGGGTGATGAGTGAAAATCAAACAAATCTACCACCAAATCTCTGCAATTTAATTCATCATGGGTTTACAGTGGAGGAGCAGAGGGTGATGTGTTCTATCGATAAATTTTCAAATTGCCTTTTGATTCGCGCATGAAGCAGCAACTAATGGGAGATTTGGTATTAATTATCCCCTTAAATGCTCAAAATCTAATCAAATCTAGCGCTAAAATGTCCCATCGTGTCACTTTCTCGGTGGGCGGATTGGGGATTGGAGACGTGCTATGGATGTTTTCGTTGATATCCTTTTGCTCAAAACCTTCAACGTCGATCGATTTCATCGTACAGTGATGACGTGTCACAACTGGCTTGGGACACATGGTACTGAAGACTGGTGACTTAACTCACGGATACTAGTCAGACTTGGGACTCTATTCAAGTTGTGCGCTCTAAACTAGACTTGGGATCGTCGATGTCGGAAGATATCAGTGATCGGTGATCGGGGATAAACCTATCGCGCATTTTGCTTTGGGTTAAATTCTTCGAAGACTCCCGATGTCGAACACTTCGGGAGTTGGTGATCGGGGAAAACTGTTAATCATGGTCGAAATGTTCGTCGTGATTCGGTCTTCTTCGATGTCAACAAGCGTGTCAGGTATTGGCTATCGGCGATACCGTTTCTTTCCTTTAAACGTTTACTTCCTTCACTTTCTATCGGATATCAACAATGTCTGTAGGTGATATTCGTAGTTACACAAAATCTTCCTTTCGTCGATGCCAATGAATATCGGTGCTCAGCAATTTTTGTTTTTCGAGTGATTCCTTTTCACCCTTCAATTCCTTCCGATGCTGAATTTGAACGCATCGTGTGAAATGTTTTGGCTATTAAATCTTTATTTAAAAGTTAATCCTTTTAAGTCAATGGTTTTCATAGATTCAAGCAAACTTTGAAATACTTAATGAGAGTCAAGATGATAAGCAAAGGAAACATTTTTTACAATGAAGTTAAAACAGACAGTGCAAAAGATCAAGTGGTACCCAAAAAGTAAAATGTGACATAGGCTTTTTAGGGCATGTTGAGTGCTCAACAAATGGAGACTTACTCGGTGAAAGAAGAATATTTCTTCCTCCTTCGGGCTCGGCTTATGCGAAAGATGGTGGAGAACTTGATTGGTTTTAAATCAAAGCCCTTTTTACCTTTGCATTTGAAATTATCCGGTTGATGCTTCTTGGCCTGCCTGTGGGGTTTTCAACCTTTGTTCCGCCTTTGTTTCCTATAACCCTGACTCATGCCTTCTTTGACAAGAATCTAGTAAATCATTCACTGGCACTGAGCCTTTAGTTACCTTTACTCACTTGCTACGATGTTGCTTCGCTGCCAGAGAGCGTCCATAGTCCCGGCAGAGTCACCCCGACTTCACAGACCTTGCTCTACTACCAACGAGCGTCCATAGCCCCGACGGAGTTATCTACATGCCCTCTCCTACTGTTCACTCATTTGATATAGTCAATTTTATTTCGGCAGAATGCCATGAGCGAGTGGGAGAGGAATCAGGATGACGTCTGTTATTTTGCAAAATGAGATGGTTAAGGTGAATCCTTTGCTAGCTTTGTCTTTGAGGATCATGTAGTCCTTTTCAGCTAACCATCTTTCCCATAAGGTTTCACCAGACCACCGGGCAGACACTTCTGCATTTCTCCAAAGTTGTTCATTTGCGCGGGTTAAACAAAGGACCCCTCGAAACAACCACAGGTTCCCCAACGTTTATTTTGTTGTATGTGAGCGATGAGTTAGGAACAGAGTTCGCCATGTCGCATGATTTGAGGTCAACCATTGTCTTGCTAAACACAACCTTCAAAATTGCAAAATAAAATAGCAAAAAGAAAACAAAAATGCATTTCACAATTGACCTAGCTAAAATCAAATCATGAAAATACGCACGCAAAACATAATTTTTTTTTTTTAATGGAAATATAATTTTAGGGCTTGGCCATTCACTAGGAGGGCGTAAGGTTCCCCCCTTACATCCTGTAATCGATAAGTTCTTGCCCCAATCTTCTTGGCCACCTGAAAAGGTCTGAGCCATAGGTTCTTAAACTTGGAATGTTTTCCTTTCGTCTCATTTGCTTTGTCCCATTTTAGGACTAAGTCCCCTACTTCAAAATTCTTCTCTTTGGCCTTATGCCTGTCAAACCACCTCTTTACTATCTGTTGGTGGGCTCTGAACTTCGATTTAACTTTTTATGTTTCGTCTTATAGCATGAGCAGGATGGCAATTCTTTGTTGCAAGATTGATAAGGGTTGCCCTCTAAAATCCTGAGCAAATTGAAGAGATGGAAGATATAGCCCGTTCTGGAGAATGGATTCCTATCTGTAAACCAGAAAGTATGGAGAATTCCTGATGGCTTCCTTTGGTGTGACTCTATCATCCCACAAAGCATTATAGAGTGAATTATGCTAATTCCTTTGGTTGTTTGCAACCATTTTCTTTAATATCCTTACTAGGTTCTTATTAGTTGATTCAGCCACTCTATTTCCCTGTGGATAATAGTTTGCAAAGTACATGATTATGATTCCTTTATCTAGAGAAAACTTTGTTAAAAGTGTGGAGGAAAAGTATGCAGCATTATCAAAAACAAGGACAGAAGGCATACCGAACCTTGTGACCAGATGTTGTTCTATGAATAGGATCACCACCTTCTCGTTTACATGAGTCAGAGGGATGGCCTCTGCCCATTTTGTGAAATAATCTGTGGTGGTTAGTATATATTTATGTTGTTTTGAGGAATTCGATGTAATCTCTCCTATGATGTCTAACCCCCATTGCTCGAATGGCCTAGAAACGACCACCGGTTGGAGTGGGACAACTGCTCTATTTTCCCTTCTTGCGCTTATTTGACAAGTTTTACAGTTTCGAGCGTATGTGTGAGTGTCCTTGAACAGGGTAGGCCAATAGTAGCCATCTCTCAGTATCTTATGAGAGGTGGTGTTTCCTGCAAAATGTCCACCGACTAGGCCATCATGGATCTCCTTCAGAACCTTATATGCATCTTCTCATTCGAGGCATCTTAAAAGTACCCCATCATAATTAACCCGGAAGATTACCGAATTTATGAGGTGATATTGTGCAGATTTTAGCCCAAGAGCTCTCCTTTCCCTAGGTTTGAGGTTTTTTGGACAAGTCCCATGGTGCAGGAGATAAGTCAATTTCTCATACCGAGACTCTTGTCCTGGGGAAATGTATGAAGCTTCCCCACAACATAATGCCATTTCATTTTCCCATATGAGGTCTTCATTTACCTGGTCCTGAGCTTCCACTGCCAATTTGCATAACCCTTGTCCTTTAACTAGTTTAGCAGGATTTATATCAAGATCAAATTCTTGGACTACTGCCATCCAGTTCCCCCTTCTTTCCCCCATCTCATGTTGAGTAAATAGGGATCAGACTACAGGGTGAGGCACGATTACTTTGGTATGGTTCTTGAGGATGTAAGATCTGAAATGTTTTACTGCCTTATAAACTTCATAAGTATGTTTGTCTATAGCAGGATAATTAAGTTCGACACCTTGGAGGTTGGTGCTCATCAACGATATCGGGGATTTGCTTTTGTCATCATCCATCTGAGTTAATATTGCGGCTAACGATTGGTCGAAGGCAAAAGTATAGAGGAAGAAATCTTTGTTGAAATCGGGACTCCACAACACTGGGGCTTGAGAGATTGCAGTTTTAATATTGTTGAAAGCCTTCTTTCGTTCATCATCCCACTTAAACTCAACATCCTTACGAATCATTTTTTGTGGGGGTTTTATGGTTTCCACGAAATCGGGAGTGAACTTCCTCACAAAATTGATTTTCCCGAAGAACGATTGCATATCCTTCTTGTTGTGAGGCAATGGAAGCTGAGATATAGCCTTAATTATTTATGGATATATGTGAATGCCTGCTTGGGATATGATGTGGCCTAACAACTTACCTTCCTCGACACCAAAAATAGTTTTCTTGGGGTTTAAGGATATATCGTATTTCCTACACCTTTCGAAAATCTGGGCTAAGTGTTGGATGTGATCTACTCTGTTCTTGGAGTACAGAGTCACGTCGTCCAAGTAAAATACTACACACTTATTGATTAGTCCCCGAAAAGCTATGTCCATGGCTCTTTGGAAGGTCTCCCCTGCATTGATTAACCTAATAGGCATGCGTTTGTAGGTAAAGGTCCCCCACTTGGTTCGGAAGGTAGTCTTCAAACGGTCTTCCTCTGAAACCAGGACTTGGTTGTAGCCTGAGAAACCATCCAACGGGGAGAAAATATCGGAGCCAGATACAGTCTGCAAAATTTGTTCCATTGGTAGGACTGGATAGTTGTCCTTTTCTGAAGCTCTGTTGAGGTTTCTGAAATCTACGCATAGGCGAATTTCGCCAGAATTTTTCCTCACAAGAACCAAATTAGCTACCCATGCGGAGTGTCTGACTTGAAAAATGATCTTGGCATCGAGTAGTTTCCTTAACTCCTGACACATGAGAGGTTCCAGGGATGGATGATACTTCCAGAGTTTTTGTTGAAAGGGTTTCACTTCATGCTTTAATGGGATAGTGCTTTGAATAATACGAGTATCGTAAGTTTTCAGATCTCGGTAAGACCACGTGAAGACTTCTTGATATTGTCTGAAAAGTTTTAGATATGCCTTCCTTTCCTCTCTATATATTTTCTTGCCGAGGTTTACATTTTTAGGGTTGTCCAGGGTTCCAAGATTTATAATTTCATGCATGGGGCAAGAACTACCCGTCTTTGCATTCTTTGGCCCTTTAAATTTTTCCCTTAGGTCAAAAAGGTTTTCTAAATTGGCTATTCCCTTCGGTATCGTATGGGCCTTTAGTTTTTCAGTAGGTTGATCTTTCTGAGGATCGATTTCTGCTGATTGTTTCTGGAACACTTCATCATCAATAGCCAAGTCTTTAAAATTATCTCGGTTGGTCAAAAAGTTTATGATCCATCCATCTCCTTCAAAGACCTTCTAATTAGAAATATTGTTGGGAACCGATGGTTTGTAGAGCAATTCCACAGTAAATCGGGAGGCTTCATAATCTTCTAGAGGTGACAGCCTTGAAGCGGTGGTGGCCAGTGAGTCGGCAAGAATGTTCTTTGCTCTGGGGATCGTTGTAATATAGAAAGCTTCAAAATGCTTTATTAGCCTGTGCACTTCCTATTGGTAGTTCTTTAAGTGTGGAGAATTGCAATGTATGGTATTCCTAACTTGTCTATCGATGATTTCAGAATCTCCAAAAACCTTCAATTCTTTGACGTTTAAGTCTATGGCTTTCTTTAACCCCTGCACTAGAGCTTCATACTCGATAGTGTTGTTAGTGCATTTGAATTCTAGTCTACAGGATAAAAAATATCGTTTACCCTTTGGATCAACGAGGATGCACCCTGCCCCCGACCCTTCTTTTGATTTAGATCCATCAAAGTATAAGGTCCAAATTTGCGAGAAAAAATTATGAGTTTCCCCTTTCTTATTACTTTCTTCCTTTCCTCATGTGAGTTCTGTGGTCTCTAATGCAGTTTCTTGGAAAAAGAGGGTTTCTTCCATCACTGTCGGCAATTGTTCTTGAAAAATCATTTCGTAGTTTTGAGTAAGAGGGATGTCGGATGATAAAGGGGGAAATTCCTGAAATCAGAGTCACAGGAATAGTTTCCTAGCATAGGAAAATCTATCGATGAGGTTTCATTAAGGGTTTCTAAGTCAATAACAATATATTTTAGGTATCTTTCCCTATCGATCATGATCTTATTCGGGTGTCCCTTTAATGGTAACCAAAGGTGAGCCCAGTCTATACTAAAGTATTCGTTTAACTTCTCAGACCAATCTCAGCTTAATAACAATCCATAAGCTTCTGGGATATCTACTATAATGATGTCAATTACTTGCACAAATTTAGGATGTGTTGTTATTATGATCATAACATCTTTGAGTACTCCCATGACCTCCACCTGAGTTTTGTTTAGCTATATCACATGTTTATCACTTTTGAGAGGTACTGCATTTAATTTTTTGCAAATAGATAAAGTCATAACATTAGAAGATGCTCCTGAGTCGACCAAACAATTATGGAGGTTTCTATTGAAGACTTCAAACGTTAAGAGGAAAGGTGGGACAAAAGGTTTTCCCTTCTTATCTTCAGAGCAAGCGTTCACAGTCGATTTATTCCCTAGATCTGTGGGAATTAGATTTCTTCCTGGGTCAGTGGTCATCGTAGGACTTTCTACTGATTTCAAAGCTTGTAACAGGAAGTCTTTTTGTTGAGGGATTCTACATATGTCCATAACTGATATATTAACCTTCAACTTTTTTAAGTCTTCTACTATGTTGTAGTCCAGCTTGGGTGATTCTCGTGTATGGATGTTTATAGGGTTTCTTCGGGGAACAAAAGGTGCTTTCAGGTGATCAGGGGTTGGTTGTCCCCCGAAGTTTGGGTAGAAGTAAGATATTTTGAGACAGGTGGGCCCTTACTTCATGTTTGAACAACCGAGACCTCTGTTGGTGGCTCTTGAACCTCGAATAGGTCATCATAAGGCATAATTAGATCAGGATCCCATATCAACATGGTTGTATCTTCTGGTGGATCCATTTCTTCTTGATCAGCAACATTCATAATTGAACCGCTTGATTGTTTGGCCAAGGAAACCTCATCGAGAAACCGGTTGGCCATCAGATTCATGGCATGCACCCATTGAGGGAAGTCTCTTTCGGAGTGGTTTTCTTGATGGTAGGTACAAAAAGAGTCGAACGCTACATTTCCCAGATCGATGTTTAAGTTGGTTGGGGGAGGTTCAATTTCTTTGAAAGGAGGATTCCTTTTAAAAAAGGGTTTGTAGGGCCTCTGGCCTTGGTTTCCTTCCCCTGTGTTTATCTTCATGTCTATGATTTCATTTGATAACTTCTTGACCATGCATTGTAGGTATTTTATGTCTCCATTTCCCTTTTCAGGAGCTTGTTCTGCTTGATTCCCTGGGGGTCTAGTCAATAGGAGTCCTCTTCTAGGAGGGGGTTGGACTTCTTTCTTAACTAACGAGACCTGACCTTCTTTGCATCCCTTCATTTGGAACTCTATCATTTTGGCTTCTTCAAAATTCTCAGCTAGGGTTGGTTTGGCAACCCTCTTCACAAACATGGAAGTAGAAGCTGGGAGAGCATTAGAATATACTTCAAGTTGCAACTCCTGGGTAGGTTTAGCTTCGGGTTGGAACTTGTTTAAGATAGTTGTGAATATTTGATTGAAATCTTTAACCTTCTCCTTTGAACTCATGGAGGCAGCGAACAATTCATCCATCAAAGCTCCTGTAGTGGTTTCTTTGGCAAATTTATCTAGAAAATCCTTCTGAAACTTCGTCCAACTAGTTATGGATCCTACAGGTAAGTTAAAATACCACGTGGAGGTTGAGTTCTCAAAAGTGTAGGGGAAAAGTTTGCATACTACATCTTCGTGTTGGACATTCATCAGTCTGATAGCCATAATGAATTTCTTGATATGATCTTCAGGCAGTCCTGAGGTTTCAAGGTCGAATTTAGGAAGTAACTTCTCTGGATGTTAGGGAAAGTTATGTACTCATCCAGGGATGGCCAAAGTGTCTCTGGCCAAACAAGGTTGATTATTCTAAGGTGGGTTTCCCCTTTCTTCATCATGGTCATTGTAATATTCCATGTCTTCAGATATCGAGTTAAACCCTCCTTGTTCCAAAAAATTGCCAGGCTCAGAGAAGTTTCCGGTCGGTGTTTCGGAGATTAGGTTAAGCAGATGTTCGATTTCGATAAGGGCAAAATCTATCAGGTCTTCTACTGTGTGCACAAAAACTTGGTCGGGGGGCTCAACCACTAGTCTGCTTATTTCTTTTCTACAAGGAAGTAATGGAGCTAAGGGCAAAACATCGATCTGTCGGGCGTATGCTCTTGTGATCCTTTTGAATTGATTTAATTCATTGTGAGGAAGAGCATAAGGTATATCAAGGAATAAGCGTTCTTCCTCGGGCTAGGGTGATTTACTCGTTTCAGGAGTACTTAGTGTGTGTGGGTTGTCTTGGGAATGACTAGCCATGCATGTGGGTTGTTCTGAATCTACAAGCTATCTGAAATATGTATTCAGCCATTCATTCTTTAGCCCCTCCTTCTAGCGTCAATTTTGTTGATGGGTCTTAAATCCCTTTAACTCAACAGTAGGAACCAAACCCACCACCGAGGCCCAATTAGACTCTGCAATGTTTAAAGTGGAATGGTTCTCCAGATCTTGCGATTCAGCCAATTAATCGATGGGCTTTACGTTTTCTTGTGAAGGCATCTCCTTCAGTTTGGACTTTCTCTTTTTTGTATTTTCTCTTAGGTGGGACCGATATAAGATGGAAGTCGGTCTAAACCAATGAGGTAACAAAATGGGAATGAGTTTAACTACTGGAGAAGAGGTTGAGCTTGGGATAACCCTTACTCTAGCATGCAGACAACAATTCTACACCACGGGCCTAGTACTAATATGTTAACCATGTGAGTATCCAATTACTGACTGAGATACAAACCATCAGAAAGAAAACATATATGTGATCAACAATGGTAAGTAAAATAATTCACTCAACTCTAATCATCAATCACATAATAACACAACGATTCATTCTCATCATTCAAGAAAAGAACTGTAAAACATTGCATCAAATAACTTAGCAACAGATTTAATAGCTCTTACTTGTTACAACATCCATTCATAAGACGAGATAGGAAATAATTCTTCTCCACATCCAATCATACACGCATTTGATGAAAAAACAAACTTGTCTCTAGTCCAAAAGGACTTCTATATTAAAGGTAGCTCGAAAATAGTTCTCGACAAAACCAAAAATGAGAGTTTCTTGCAATAACCATCGACCCTTAACTAATCGGTCGATACTTTTATTTATAACATAAAATTAACTAAAAATAACAACTAATGTGCAGATAAGCAAAACAAAATTTACCACATGGCATTTTCTCCTATGAGTCTTTCTATCAGTCATCTCAAGATATCACTTAAGAGGCTAACTCTTCTCGTACTCTGACCAATTGATGAACAACTCCTCGCAGGTGTTGGCGTACAAGAATCTATGTTGTTCCATCGAGGGCGAGTGGATCTCCCTTATCTCTATCGCATGTGCCCGATACTTGACTATACTGACACTTAATTGTTGCAACATAGCCCAAGCTTTGATCGGATGTTCCATAAATTGTCGCACCTGACTTGGCGTCGTACCTGTTACCTTCGCTATTTATTCGACCCATATTGAGTCTTGCTCTGTGTGCGATTTGACTATGTCGTGTAAGTCGACAAAGTCGTCGGGTGTGCCAAACTCGAGGAGTCCGATGTCTTTTATTACCTAATTGATCTTGGTCCATTTTTTCTCACACTTGGCCCATTTCTCTTGGATTTCTCGATAAGGTTCCCGATCCATTCTTGCCCAATATTCGGAGGCATCATTCCTGCAAAAATAAAATCCTTTAGAGACTGTGTATAGAGCCATACTGGGTAAAATACATGTATGAAGTGTAAGCATGAAAAAAAATCCAGACTGGTGCATACCTGTAAAGCTTGCTAAACCTGGTTATTTGATAGTTACGTGATCTCTGCAACTTGTGAATTGCTTGACTTGCTCCTTTTGTAGCTCTGGAACTCCTTTGCGCGTAGAATGGTTTCATTTACAATGGCTCGAGAGAATTTAAACAGGGAATAACTTACCTTGTCGTATCAACCAATTAATTCGGGCGATGAGTGAAAATCAAACAAATTTACCGCCAAATCTCTGCAATTTAATTCATCGTGGGTTGATGGCGGAGGCGCGGAGGGTGATGTGTTCTATCGATAAATTTTCAAATGGCATTTTGATTCGCGCACGAAGCAACAACTAATGCGAGATTTGGTATTAATTAGCCCCTTAAATGCTCAATATCTAATAAAATCTAGCACTAAAACGTCCCATCATGTCACTTTCTCAGTGGGCGGATCGGGGATCAAAGATGTGCTACAGATGTTTTCATTGATATCCTTTTGGTCAAAACCTCCGATGTCGATTGATTTCATCGTACAGTGTTGATGTGGCACAACTGGCTCGAGACACGTGGTACTGAAGACCGGTGACTTAACTCATGGGTACTGGTCGAACTCGGGACTCTATTCAAGTTGTGCGCTCTAAACTAGACTTGGGATCATCGATGTCGGAATATATCAGTGATCGGTGATCGGGGATAAACCTATCGTGCGTTTTTCTTTGGGTTAACTTCTTCGAAGACTCTCGATGTTGAACGCTTCGGGAGTCAGTGATTGGGGAAAATTTTTAAGCATGGTCAAAATGTTCATCGTGATTCAATCTTCTCTGGTGCCGACAAGCATGTCGGGTATCGGCTATCAACGATACTGTTTCTTTCCTTTAAATGTTTACTTCCTTCGCTTTCTATAGATGTCGACGGGGATCAGCTAACGGCGATGTCCGTAGGTGATATTTGTAGTGACACAAAATCTTCCTTTCATCGATGCCGATGAATATTGGTTGTCAGCAATTTCGGTTTTCCGAGTGATTCCTTTTCACCCTTAAATTCCTTCCAATGTCAAATTTGAGCGCATCGGGTGAAGTGTTTTGGCTGTTAAATATTTATTTAAAATTTAAGCCTTTTAAGTCAAGGGTTTTTATAGATTCAAGCAAACTTTGAAAGACTTAATGAGAGTCAAGATGATAAGAAAAGGCAACATTTTTCACAATGAAGTCAAAATAGACAGTGCAAAAGATCAAGTGGTACCCAAAAAGTAAAATGTGACATAGGCTTTTTAGGGTGTGTTGAGTGCTCAACATAGTGGCAGCATCAATATTTTTCAGAGAGACTCGATTATTTGGGGTTACCGTTCCATTGTACCCTCTGCAGAAAGATAGGACACTTGAGGAACTCTTGTCAGGGCTATGAGGAGGAGGAAGAATTGGAGAATTCGCGTCTTCGGAAAATGCCGAGAGTTGAGTTGCCAGAATTTGTCTCAGTTGCGCATGAAGTACCCTACCCTATCTTCTTGGACTCTCTAAACGACTTGGGTTCATACACACTTACAGGTAAGTTAAGAGTTCATTGTCCTAGTCTTTTTAATACTCTCTCTTCTTGGGAAAAAATCTTGTTGGATGCATCTACACAGCCTGGGACTGAGTCTGCTATCCCCCCATGTGACCCTACTTCAGCTTCTCTGATTGTTTCTGAGTCCTCAGAGTACCACTTGACATCCGGGCTGGGAGCTACACCCTGTAGAGACCTCTCCCTTACTACGGGGGTAGTCAAACCTACTTTCGACTCAGTAAAGGCCCACTCTACTTGTTTGGAACCCAGGGTAGGTCCCTCAGTATTTGTTAATCATCTTGTTGATGTGGGGCTAGCTATCCTATATCCCAAGCAACTACAGAGACCACGGGACTAGGGCAAGACATGGGGGGGATTGAGCCCTACTTACTTTCTGGTTATCGGGAGGCGAACCCAGGCGATTGTTCACTTGGGGAGACGTTGGAGTCTTTAGTCCCTTCTATTCGGGAGGCCGACACCATAGTGTCGCTCACGACTTATCAAGGCAATAATATCTTACCTTTGTCGAGCTCTACTAATATAGTGTACCCATCTAAACTCTGTTGTGGAGGAGTAGGATCAAGTTATGCCTGGTCAAAAGGGTTGGGATTTGAGACTTCCCCGATAAAGACGATAAGTGCCCAAAAGCGGACTATTCTCTCGGTGACTACACTTGTTGTTAACACTCCTACTGCTACATACTCTGGGGCACTTAGAGGCATGAAAGCCCTTGCCCGAGCTAGATCATGATCCTGTTATCCTTAAATATTCGTGGGGTGGGAGGGACCCTTAAACAAGGCTCCATGCGCAGAGTTTGTAAAAATGTAAAGCCGGACGTGATTTTATTACAAGAGACACTTGTAGATGAGGTTAAGGCTCGTCACTTTATGCTGAATTTTGTTCCTAGTTGGTGCTTTTGCACGGTCAGTTCTGTTGGAAATTTGGGCAGGCTTCTGGCTGCGTGGGACTCGAATAAGTTCATGTTGGTTCCTTCACTGTGTAGTTGGAGTATTATTGTCAAAGGCCACTCACTTGATAACAAACAAGATATTTGTATTTTAAATGTTTATGGGCCATGTGTTGAGAGGAAGATTTTTTGGGATCGGGTGGCTCTGAGGGGTATACTAGACTCTAAGAATCTAATTCTTGCAGGTGACCTAAATTTTACTTTAGGAGCTGATGAAGTCTGGGGTGCGACGACACAGTTGGACAAACTTGCTGATTATTTTAAGAGTATGTTGTTGGATCATCACTTGATCAACTTGTTACCGGCCAAGACTGTTCCTACCTGGAGGAATGGTAGAAGTGGCAGGGACAGTATTTCAAAGTGTCTGGATAGAGTTCTTGTCTCGAAAATCCTACTAAATGGTGTGGGAAGGTACCGATCTTGGGTGGATCTCCCATTTGTATCGGATCATGCACCAGTGGTAGTTCAGTTCGACCTTCAACCTTTTCCGACAGCCTATCCATTTAAATTAAATTCTTCTTGGTTGAATGAGGTGGACTTTGCGCCTATTGTTTCTGAAGTTTGGCGGCACCCTGATTTTTCAATGGAAACTGACGTTTAGATCAGGTTTGTTTGGAAGTTGAAAGTTTTGAAAGCCCGGATCAAAAATTGGGCGTGGATCAAACGGTCTGAACAACAAAAAGATTAACCTCTCTTGAAGAGGAGATCATGGTCACTTTAACAAATTTACCTAGATCTGGGCTTTACCCTAACAATGATTGCATATTGAAGTCATTGGAGATTGAACGCAACCGCCTTCTTCTCATCGAGGAAGAACATTGGCGTCAGAGAACCCATGAAGTTTGGTTAAAAAGTGGCGACCGGAATACAAAGTACTTTCATAAAGTTGCAAATGCGAAGAGAAGACATAAACATCTTTGGGATATATGGGATGATCTGGGGCAGGAACACAGAGATCAAGAAGCTCTATAGACTGAGGCAAATAGGTTTTTCAAACAATTATTTACTGACGATCCCCACATCTCTCCTGCAGAACAATTGAATCTTGTTCAATTGTTTCCTCGATTTATTTCTGATGAAGATTCTATTCTCCTTGATATACCGGTTACTAAACAGGAAATATTGGATATTTTGAAACTCTTCGTAGTTGACAAAAGTCCAGGTCCGAACGGATGGACAGTTGAGTTTTATTTGAAATTCTTTGATATAGTGGGTGATGACCTGGTTGACTTAGTTTAAGACACAAGGACTAGAGGGAGGATCAAAAGTTCCTTAAATTCTACTTTCTTGGCGCTAATTCCAAAGGAGAATAATCCTCGAACATTTGGGGATTATAGACCAATTGTGCTTTGCAATCTGTGCTACAAGGTGATTTCTAAGGTTATTGATAACAATATAAAATCAATACTTTCGAGGGAGATTTCATGTGAACAACTTGGGTTCTTAAAGGGCAGACAAATACTGGACACCATTGGTACAACACAAGAATGTATACACAGTATTAAAGCTAGGAAACAAAAAGCCTTGATACTCAAGCTGGATCTTAGAAAAGCTTATGACTGTATCAATTGGGATTTCCTTCATATGATACTTGTCCAAACGGGTTTCAGTGTACATTCTATAAATTGGATCATGAGTTGTGTGGTTAGCTCCTCATTTCCGGTTCTGATCAATGGGGAGGCCTCTCCTTCATTCACGAGCGAACGGGGATTGCACCAAGGATGTCCACTCTTGCCTTTGCTCTTCATTCTTGTTATGGAAAGCATCAGCCTCCTATTAAAAAAGAGACAAGCGGAAGGTAAATTAACAGGCATTATGTAATATACCAAATATAAAAAGTATGCAGAACAGAAATAAAATGCTAGAAATGGCAGAATAACAACAATATAACCAGAACAATCACCATAATAACACTGAAATGATATAAGAATAACAACATAAATAACACTTTGATTCTGAGAGCAAT
>JZKD02S0588595.1:80718-113420 GCA_000966675.3 Picea glauca | reverse complement strand
GAGTAATCTATATGATCCAGAGTAACATATAGATTATATTTGGAATTTATATGATCAATCCATGGATTTATTTGTGTGAATGAAGGTGATTTTTGAATTAGGGTTTGTTTTTAGGGTTTTATGGAGGGTTTTAGTATGTTCATATATATTTTTAAAGCATTAACGAACCATAAAACCAATAAAAATCAAAGTATAATATTTTGAATAATTATTCCAAATTTCAATAATATGCCTAAATAATTGTTAAAATGAATATTAAATCTAGATCAATATCA
This sequence comes from Picea glauca, assembly GCA_000966675.3. Taxonomy (NCBI): domain Eukaryota; kingdom Viridiplantae; phylum Streptophyta; class Pinopsida; order Pinales; family Pinaceae; genus Picea; species Picea glauca. Next base: position 113,145 of record JZKD02S0588595.1, on the reverse strand, counting down.
AATGTTAGAGGCTCAACCTTCCCTGAGATGTTAATTTCCAAAATATTTTGATTGCTTGGAGACTTCAAATTTAGCACGAGATATTGCATATTTATTATGTATCATATAAATATATAGAATTACTTTTTAACGAGTTTATGTATCATATAAATATATAGAATTACTTTTTAACGAATTATTATAAATATATAGAATTACTTTTTAACGAATTATTATAAATATATAGAATTACTTTTTAATTCCAATCCGGAGTTTTCCTCAGTTCTGCAGGATATATACCATGGTGGGAAAGCTGGAAAGTTGATCACTGACAAGGAGACATGAGGTGTGTCAGTAAAAGTTACCCAGGAAAGTGTGAAATTTCATTGTCAGCTTCAATGACTTTACCCCTGCGCTAGTTTTTTATTTTTAAAGTTCTTTGCTTGAGCCAGAGAACAAGGAGGCTTCACTTTGTCTATGGTTTCCTCGGCACAAGAAAAGTCCACAAAGGGTACTTGTAACGCAAGCAGGATACAGATTTGAAAAGGGTACTAATGAACATTTTTGAGAAGCAGATTTGAAAAATAGGAGTGATTCCATAGTAGTACTGCTTCATTTTTTTCAATTCAAGGTACAACTCATCGTCCTTTCTGATCTCCATTGCCTTATGTGTAATTAAACTTTTTATGTCAGCAAGAAAAAGAGAAATAACATATATTGGTTTATTATTGACACAACACCTTCTGTAGATTTATGTAGGGCACTTGCTGATTTACTATATGGTTCAGGCTGCCTCTGACCGCACACTTCTCTCATCAGAGGTCTAATCTTTTGCAATAAACATAGTTATCCTACTCACAGCAATGAATTATAGAAGGATTTTAATCATGTTAAATTAGGAGTGTAGTTGTAATTTACAGTGCATGCTTCATTTGTTTGATGTGATCGTTTATTATCCTTACCAGTGTATGCATTTTCTATAGAAAAGAGCGTTCTTGATCCATACTAGTGCTTTTTTGTAGCTTCTTGTGACCTATATAATCATTTCTGTGTGTATTCTATGGGCACATAGTCAAATTTGAAGTCCTCAATTGCAGGGCCAAACCAGAGTTGAGTGGTTCACTCGATATAAAGTTTTAAAGATTATGTATTCTTGGGTTGATCTTATTGCTTTACGGGTTTGTATGACCTCACACAGTGTAGATTTTCTGCCTTTTGATGAATTTTGAAAACATAGTTTTGATTTTAGTTGGAAAACATAGTTAGGATCTGTTGTGGATTGCCTTTATTAAGGGAATATTAATGTAACAATGAAGTATGATGTCATTATCATTTTCCATTTGCTTCATACATGTACTTAACTTTCGATCTGTAAACGGTAGGCCTACTGCCTGTCCGTCTTGTCCGTCTCATCAACACGGATCCTATGCGGAAATAAAATTTGTTATTTTCTCTGCCTTCACAAATATGCTGAGTTCTTGCCTGTTTGTTAATTGGAATGAATGGCTCTCTAGTTCCAAGGTTTGGTTAGCTGCATTCAAACAGCTATAAAAATATATACCCAACCATAAAGCAAGTAACAAATTTAATGTGTTCTTGCTGATCTTGTTTACAGAAAATTTTGAAAAGGAAATTTTTGTTTTGTTTCCCTAATTCTAACAACAATGATTCATTTTCATCTTCCAGGGTAGAAGAATTATAAACTATTCACTCAATTTTGCCGAAACAATGAAAATGCTTATTATAAAGTTTACAAAAAAAGATTTAATTAAGATCCAATTTGGATCAACTTTGTTCATAACATTTATGATTTATGTTTTATTTGAAAGAGGGAGAGATTTTGCACTGCAATAGGAAAATTACTTGATATACCAAATCACTGCACAGGGGATAGAGCATAATGTCTTTCTACTCTAATAGTGGGTTGAAGTTTGGCTTTTGATTTTTGCCACCAGGGGATAGAGCATAATGTCTTTCTACTCTAATACTGGGCTGAAGTTTGGCTTTTGATTTTTGCCACCAGGGGTTAGAGCATAATGTCTTCTACTCTAGTAGTGGGCTGAAGTTTGGCTTTTGATTTTTGCCACCAGGGGTTAGAGCATAATGTCTTCTACTCTAGTAGTGGGCTGAAGTTTGGCTTTTGATTTTTTTCACCATAATTTTTAGCAAAACAAACTTAATGCCCCTACAACCCGTGAATCAATGGTTGGAGTAGAAAGCCCTGTTAGTCCATAGTATAACATATAATTTTAAATTAAAAACATTTTCAAATTGCAACTAGCCATATTGGCGAATTCCTTGCATTGGATGAAGATAGAGTTGTCCTTGAATACCTCTATATGATAATCTATATGATCATGCATAGTATAACATATAATTTTAAATTAAAAACATTTTCAAATTGCAACTAGCCATATTGGCGAATTCCTTGCATTGGATGAAGATAGAGTTGTCCTTGAATACCTCTATATGATAATCTATATGATCATGCATTGGATGAAGATAGAGTTGTCCCTGAATACGTCTATATCATAACGTCTATATGATCATATAGAGTTATCCTTGAATACTTCTTGAATACTTTTAGAGTAATCTATATGATCTGGAGCAACATATAAATTATATTTGGAATTTATATGATCAATCCATGGATTTATTTGTGTGAATGAAGGTGATTTTTGAATTAGGGTTTGATGGAGGGTTTTAGTATGTTCATATATATTTTTAAAGCAATAACGAACCATAAAACCAATAAAAATCAAAATATAATATTTTGAATAATTATTCCAAATTTCAATAATATTCTTAAATAATTGTTAAAATGAATACTAAATCTAGATCAATATCAAATGTTAGAGGCTCAACTTTCTTTGAGATGTTAATTTCCAAAATATTTTGATTGCTTGGAGACTTCAAATTTAGCACGAGATATTGCATACTTATTATGTATCATATAAATATATAGAATTACTTTTTAACGAGTTTAATATGACAAAAGTAGCTTGGTTTTGGACATTCATCCATTTTCAAATTGTTTCAAATGTAAACTAATATATTGGGATTGAATATATTATTGAGATAATAGTTCAATATGAAGAGGATGAATGAATTTTCAAGATATATAATTATGCTTTAATCTGTTAAAAACAAAATGAAGATTGTTTGAAAATTCAAAAGGCTTGAGTTTATACTATTGATATGTTCCAATCATGGAAACTAAAAGAGAATGTAATATCAATCATTGAATACATGCATTGATTTCAATAATGCTATAACACAAAACAATAGGGCATATTGATTTCAGTGATGATATTAAAAAAATAATTTAGAGAAATAAGAGAGTTGAAATGATTTTAGCAATGATATAATGCAAAACAATATGGTGTATTTATTTTAGAAATGGTACAATGAAAATTGATTTAGAGAAATGATTTCGGTAACGACATAATGTAAAACAATGCAATGCATTGATTTTAGTGATGATACAATGATAAATGATTTAGAGCAATTAGTTGCATTGATTTCGATAATGACATAATGCAAAACAATATGCATTGATTTAAGTGACAATACAATAAAAAAATGATTTAATATAATCATTTTAATATAATAATGATTTAAGTAGTTGTATTCATTTTAACAATGATATAACACACTACAATAGGGTGCATTGATTTCACTGATAATGATATAACACTACAATATGGTGCATTGATTTTAGTGATAATGATATAACACATTACAATAGGGCATATTATAGCGCATATTGATTTAAGTGATGACAATTAAAAAATGATTAAGATGAATAAGGAGGTTAAAATGATTTCAACAATGATATAACACAAAACAATATGGTGCATTTATTTTAGAGATGGTACAATGGAAATGATTTAGAGCAATTAGTTGCTATGATTTCAATAATGGTATAATGCAAAACAATTCAATTAATGATCACACAATGATAAATGATTTAGATCAATTAGTTGCATTGATTTCGGTAATGACATAATGCAAAACAATATGCATTGGTTTAGGTGTCGATACAATGAAAAATGATTTAGCAAAATCAAGTAGTCAATATCCATTGAATTAAGTGATGATACAATGCAAAAATATTTAGCATAATCAAGTAGTTGTATTCATTTTAACGATGCTATAACATCAAACAATATGGTGCATTGATTTCACTAATAATGATATAACATTAAACAATAGGGTGCATTGATTCCAGTGATAATACTATGGAAAATTATTCGACTCATTAATTGATTAAAGAAATGATACAAAACAAATTAATTCTATATATCAATTTCAATTGTGAGATTAGTGCAAATTATCAAGTGAAATGAATTTAGCAATAACGCAGTGAAAACCGATTTCAAAACATATATTATAAGTTAAAGTCATATACTGTTTGGTTAGGTGTGATTTATGTACTAGTATTTGCATATTAAAACGATTATAATATTAATATGTATAAAATGTAAAAAATTCACGATCTCTAAAATTCCTGAAAGCGGATCAAGAAGATAGATTGAGATCAATTAATATGTAAAATGAGTTATTCAATATCTCTCTCAGATCACTTCTTAATGATGTGATGTATCTTTAACCATTCCATTTTGCTATTATTCATCATCTTCATCACAAAAAAATTGTTAACTTTGTTATTATTCCAATTCATGACAATGTAAATTTCAAAGTATCAACTTCATCTTAAACATATACATATAGATAAATATTATCATCTAAAAAATTCACGTTCTTGTCTATGACTGGAATCATCGCAGATCCATCTTAACTCTGGATCTATCATGCATCGAGAGGGATCAAATCCCTCGAGTTGCAAACCTTTCCCTAAGTTTTTCACTCTAAAAGAAGGTTTGCACCTCGAGGGTTTTGATCCCTCTCGATGCATGATAGATCCGGAGTAAAGATGGATCTACGTTGGTTTTAAATAAAAACATTTTCAAATTGCAACTAGCCATATTGGCCTATTCCTTGCATTGGATGAAGATAGAGTTATCATTGAATACGTCAATCAGTGTCTACTTGTCATTTTCTCTTTCGCAGTGTCCTCCAATTGCCCTACTCTATGAGCTAACATTTATAATTCTTCGAAGAGAGCTTCCCATGCACATTTCATTTTTATCCCACTCTAGCATTGTTAAGTCCTAAATCATGACACATTACCTTTTAATTGGGGCATATTATATTAGTATTGTTATTTTATTTATGTCGGCTTGGGTCCATTAGTTGTAATTGTACTACCTAGTCTCCTATATATACCAAGAGGCCTTTTCATTTGGAATCATATTGTATTTGTGAATTCATATGATGTATAAGGAGGTTGCCCCCTCAAAGAGGCTTTTTATCTGAATTTCTCTATTTGTCAAGGCGTTGCGTACTTATTCTGATGTTTTTATGCTATTTTGATATTTGGTTCTTAACATTTGGTATCAGAGCTAGTCAATCCTATGGACTTCTTCAAAACAAGTCTTCTTGGAATTTTCTCTAGAACTTTTTTTTTTTTATTATCTGGAAGGTTTCGGGATTTGAAATTTCTATGGTGTAGAGGCGACATATAGAGCAAACTTGGGTCCAAATTTCAGATCTTGGTTCATTATATTTTTTGAGATACATTCTGTTTAAGTTAGGGTTTTTGACTAGTCCTAAAACTAGTATGAAACATGACTTGGAATTTTCGCTCCCAATTTGTTTTGGCTTGGTTTAAGGTTATGAAATTTTTACAGTACACAGGCGGAATAATGAAGTATCTGGTGTACAAATTGCATCCCTTGATTCAATGTACTATGAAATTTATTCTCAAAGGAAAGTAGGGTTTTTGGCTGGTCCAGATTTCAGTCTAAAATATGTGTTCTTGAGAAAACTGTTATATCTGAAGCTACAAACCTCCAAATTGAGTGAGACCTATTCCATTGGTTAGGGTACATACCGAAGTTTTACTGGTACGAATTTCAAGTTTTGAAGTGAAGACAGTGACATGTGGCAAGCTGTACAAGTTCACTCTCTTAAAAGTGGAAAAAATCATCACATCTTGGGAAAGTTATCATAAAATTCTCTTGGAGAATACAATCTTGGTCTCACTTGTGGGGTTGGAAAGAAGACACATTAGGCTACCTCATGTTTAAATTTTAGACTCAAAAGGGCTGAAATTGCAGAGCTACAACAGAAGAAACGCTGGCTAGCAAAATAGTCTCCAAATCAGGGTTTTAAAAGGTGTGTTTTTTTTTTGTTGTTGGAAATTTGCATATCTTTTGACTAGAAGATCCAATTGGGTTGATTAAAAAAGTGGGATAAAAGGAGTATCACACAAAATTGGGAGAATCTTAGGGATTTTGAGTTACAGACGTATTCCGACGTCTCTAAACGTAAGAGCTGTCGTTACTTCTCAACCCTACAACCCGGGGACAATGTGGTTCTTCCACATACCTAGAGTATATCAGAAGGCTCGTTTCAAACAGTTGCACATTAGACAACACTACTACGGATTTGAGCTCCCACGTACCTGACATATATCGGGAGACCGCCTAGAATCTTGAGACCAACCGAGTAAACCATTTGGCCGTCTTGTTGCTATAATACATTGAGAACAACACTCGACGAGATCACTCTATGTTACCTGGGTAGTTGGATAGTATGGCTAAGGGCTTGGTCAAGCCTCCTTAGTTAATGTCCTTAGATATTGGGCCGAGTACTATTGTTGGACCTCACACATATATCAAAGAGCTATAGCACCTAACACTCCCTTGTCTGTGAGGATCTCTGCCTAAGCCAATTAGGAATTCCTACCTTACAATGATACTTGGCCAACATGCCACCAAAAAAAAGAACTTCTACACCAAATAACCCCTCAGATGATCCTACTTGGACTCTTGATGAAGGTGAAGAAATGCGCAAGGACATAGATGATTTACAAAAGAAGGCAGTAACAAAAGATGAATTACAAAGGATGATGGATTCAACTGAAGCTAAGCTATAAGCGATAATGGATACTAAGATGGATGGCTTAAAAGGGGAGATCATGGAAGGGTTGAAAAAGTTGCTAATAGAGAGACCACCTAAAAGTGACAATGTATCCCATGAAATTCATGATGAGGGCAAAAGGAAGATGAATCAAGACTGGAGAAACTCCAACTTTGGGTTGAAGACCAACCACTTTCCTAAGATCGATACGAGGAAGTTTGATGGTAAGGATTCAATCACATGGATACTACATATGGAACAGTTATTTGATCTACAAGATGTGCCACACACACAAAAGGTACAAATTGCACCCTTATATTTAAAACCTAAGTTTGTGTTGTATCGATGACTTTGTTCTCGCAAATCACTTGTCAATTGGACAATTTTTACGGAAGAAATGATATCACACTACGAGGATACAAGGAGCAATACCTTCTTCATCCAATTGATAAATCTCAAGCAAAAGGGTTCAGTTGCAGAGCACATTGAGAACTTCCAAAGATTGAATATAAAGGTAACAAATATCCCATATGAGCACATGATTGATGTCTTCATAGGGACTTTAAAGGATAACATTCAACATGAGGTTCGCCTTTGGGAACCCAAATCATTGGAGAATGCGTTCAGGGTGGCGAGAAATGTTGAAAGTAAAAGTATGGCTATGGCTACTAGAAGGACCACCCCTAACATCTATCGAGAGAATAATGTTCCTTCTTCTAAACCACCTCAACCTACAAGGTTGACACCTCAACAGTTGGAGGAAAAAAAACAAAAGGTTTATGCTTTAATTGTGACAACAAATACAATAAGGGACATACATGTGGTGAGAAGAAATTATTCTACAGAGATTGTGAAGAGGAAGAAAAACAAGAACAAGAACAAGAATAAGAACCATCTCAAGATGAAGATGTAGAAGAGATTTCTTCTGAAGAGATGACTCCCACCATATCATGACATGCATTGGATGGAATTAGCACTCCTTAAACCCTCAAGATTGAAGGATATATCAAAAAGAAAAGGTAATAGTGTTAATTGATTTTGGTAGTACTCATAATTTCATTCACTATAAATTAGCCAAATCTCTCAATTGCTTTATATATCCAGCGCCAGAGTTTCAAGTAATGATTGCAAATGGAGGAACTATCAATTGCTCAGGAAAATTCCATAAGATCAATCTTACTACGGGGGAATATGTAATGAATAGTCCAATGATTCCTATACCCATGGGTGGTGCTGATGTTGTATCACAAGGAAACCCAGTAAGGTGGTAAGCTCTAATGGCATGACAAAATTGTTGAAAAAGAGGCATCAGGGTGTAATTCTACAACTATGCTCACTAGATGTTCAAACATCTAAGCCATCTATTCCCCTAGATCTTCAAGGGATCATTGATAAACATTCCAAAGTATTTGAAGATATTTCTAGAGGTCTTCCACCCACTCACGATCATGATCACGCTATTCACTTAATTCTTGGGAGTGTTCCTCCTAACATAAGGCCTTACAGATACCCTTATGCCCTGAAGAGTGAAATTGATCATATGGTTGAGGAAATATTAGAGAATGACATTATTATACCTAGACAAAGTTCTTACTCTACACTGGTGGTAATGGTACTCAAGAAAGAGGGCTCATGGTGTATGTGTCCAGATTATAGAGAGCTCAACAAGATCACCATTAAAGATAAGTTTCTCATTCCCGTCATTGATGAATTGTTAGATGAACTACATGGAACAATCTACTTCGCAAAGTTGGATCTCCGTTCATTGTACCATTAAATTAGAATGAAGGAAGAAGATATCCCAAAAACAACATTCAAAACTCATGAAGGCCATTATGAATTTTTGGTCACGTCTTTTGGCCTTATGAATGCACTTTCCACATTTCAAGGGTTGATGAATTCCATTTTCAATTATTACTTCGAAAATTTGTGTTAGTATTTTTTGATGATAAACTAATCTATAACAAGTCTTGGGAAGATCATGTTCCACATGTTGACATGGTGCTACAACTACTAAAGGAACAACAACTATATGCCAAACCATCCAAATGTTTCTTTGGGGTGAAGGAGGTAGAGTATTTGAGTCATATTGTATCTCATGAAGGTGTCAAGGTAGACCCTAAAAAAATTAAATCCATGATGGATTGGCAGATTAACAAAACATTGAAGAATCTTAGAGGATTTTTGGGTTTGACAGGTTACTACCGTAAGTTTGTTCAAAACTATGGAAGAATAACAACACCTTTCATTGCATTAACTAAGAAGGATGCATTTTCATGGACTCCAGAGGCAACTCAAGCTTTTGAATAACTTAAAGAGGCAATGTGCAAAGCTCCTATCTTGACCACACTAGACTTCATAAAAACCTTTATTATGGAATGTGATGCCTCGAGAAATGGCATTGGTGTTGTTCTAATGCAAGAAGGAAGGCCCCTTGCTTTTGAAAGTTGGCCACTTAAGGGAAATGACTTACACAAACCCATTTATGAGAAGGGAATGATGGAAATACTACATGCATTGAAACAATGGCGCCCTTACCTAATAGGTAGGCACTTCAAGGTAAAAACAGATTATGATAGTCTTAAATACTTCTTGGAACAAAGATTATCTTCAGAAGAGCAACAAAAATGGGTGATCAAGATGTTGGGTTATGACTTTGAAATCATCAACAAAAAAAAGAAGCAAAATGTTGTGGCAGATATACTCTCAAGAAAGGATGAATATGTTGAGACATTTCTCTGTGCTATCTCTATCATCCAATCTGATTGGATAACAGAAGCAAGGGATGAATGAAAGAATGACGAAGAAGTGTGGACCCTCAATCAAAGGTTGCAGCAGGATTCCAGTGCATCTGATACATTTACATGGAAACATGATTCACTATGGTACAAATATCGCTTATATTTATGTAAGAACTCCCAACTCAAACAAAAGGTACTTTTGGAATTGCACACCTCTCCGGCAGGAGGGCACTCAAGATTTTTGAAAATCTATCACATGGTCAAGAGGGAATTTTTTTGGGATGACCTTAAAAATGATGTTAAAGGTTTGTGGTAGAATGTTTGGTTTGCCAACAAAATAAGGTGGAAACAATTAAGACCCCAGGTCTTTTACAACCATTAGCCATTCCAATTCAGCGTTGGGAGGAGGTTTCCATGGATTTCATCACAAGATTACCTAAGTCTGAAGGAAAGAGTGTCATCATGCTAATTGTTGATAGACTTACCAAGTACACACACTTTTGTGCACTCTTTCATTCTTTCAAAGCCAATATAGTTGCTACCGCATTCATGGAGACATTTCAAAAGTTACATGGAAACCCAAAGATTATTGTAAGTGACAGAGATCCCATATTCACTGGACATTTTTGGACATAATTATTTTCTTCTTTGGGTACTCAATTGGCTCATAGCTCATCTTATCATCCCCAATTTGATGGACAAACTGAGATAGTGAACAAATGTCTGGAAGGCTACCTTCGTTGATTTGTCTCTGATAAACAAACACAATGGTTCAAGTGGTTACCCTTGACAGAATGGTGGTATAACACTTCCTTTCACACTGCAACAAAATGGTTACCCTTGACAGAATGGTGGTATAACACTTCCTTTCACACTGCAACAAAAATGACACCATTTATGGCACTTTATGGATATCACCCACCGTCCATCATTTCTTCTCTAAAAGAAAAATATAAGGTTCAAGCAGTGGAATATCACATCAAGCATCAACAACAAGTTCTCCAACTCTTAAAGGACAACCTGACCATGGCACAAAATCGCATGAAACAACAAGCAGATCAACATTGTAGTGAAAGAAGTTTTGAAGTAGGGGATTGAGTATTTTTAAGACTACAACCATACAAACAGATATCCCTCAAGCAACCTAAGAAGGATAATAAATTATCATCGAAGTACTATGGACCTTATAAGATTGGTACTATGGCATACAAGTTGGAGATGCCTGCTTCTTCGCGAGTACACTTGGTTTTCCATGTTTCATGTTTAAAGAAGGTTATAGGTGACAAGATCCCAGTTCAAACTATATTGCTAGAAATTGACGAGGAAGGAAAAAACATATTGGAGCCTGAAGCTATCACCAACACAAGAATTAGAGAGCTGAGGAATAGATCAATTTCAGAGTATCTCATTAAGTGGAAGAAACTACCTGTTGAAGATTCCACGTGGGAAGATGAGTCTTTTATACAGAAGCATCCAGAACTACTTAAGAGTTGAGGAAAAGACTTGTCTGAAGGGGAGGGGCATGTTAAGCCCTAAATCATGGCATATTACCCCTTAATTGGGACATATTACATTAGTATTGTTATTTTATTTATGTCGACTTGGGTTCATTAGTTGTAATTGTACCTCCTAGTCTCCTATATATATACCAATGAGACCTTTTCATTTGGAACCATCTTGTATTTGTGAATTCATATGATGTATAAGGAGGTTGCCCTCTTGAAGAGGCTTATTATCTGAATTTCTCTCTTTGTCAAGGTGTTGAGTACTTATTCTGAGGTTTTTATGCTATTTTGATATTTGGTTCTTAAAAAACATTTTCACCCCAAGTTCTGCAAGCACTTCATGGATTTCTTTCTTCATCTTAGCTACAGGGATAAAAACATTATTCCTTGCCCCAAAGTGGCTAGAGCCTTGAATAATCCTTCCCTTGTCTCCTCTTACGACTCCTCTGCTCCATTGTCCCCCTAAGCATATGTCTCCTTGTTGGGGTGTATATTTTGGATCCCTTTTAAGTTTAACTCTCAAAGTCCTAATCTCTCCCATTATTGAGGGCTTGGCAACTCGCCCTTGCTCTCGTGTCCTTGGCCTCCTTCTATGAGGCTACAAGCATCCTTATATAGTAGATCCAATCATCTCTCTTCTATGCCTCCCTAACTTCCTTCCTATCATCCTGTTTTTTCACGTTTTTCATCTACAACTTTTCAACAAATTTTCTTGGGGAGAAGTTAGTTTGCAGTGATTACCCTTCATTGCTCTAGCCTAGAATGCTTCGACCTTTTAACCTCCTGATTTCATTTGCATTTTCCACTTTTTGCCATGATGGCATATTATTGAAATCAATAACGTGGGGTGGTGGTCCACTTTTGCCTTTTGTAAAATGAGTTCGAAGCGTATTTTTAATCAAATGTATTGAAATGCCATTGATAAATCAACAAATTAATGAATTTTTCCAATTTCCCCCTTTTTTTTATTTTCCGGTTTATTTCCAGTGCGTGCCATTTTTGTTGAGTCATTTCAATGTTTTCTTGAGTTTTTGCAATTTTTCAATATGTTGATCTCTACCTAGTTATTCCCAAATTTGATTTTTTCAACATTGTTTTCAACTTTATTGAGATCTCTTAAAAACTATTAAAATTAAAAAATGAAAATAAGCTCCCCCTTCCTAAAAACATTATTAGAAACATAAGGCAAAGATGTTAAAATTTTTGTTAACTCCACCTTCCAATTAGTTTCCTTCATGACACCAATGAAAATCCTACATCACAAAGTTGATACACATAACTCCACAAAATTAACCTCTTAGAATACACCCTCCACAAAGTCAACTTCATTAATACCTCAAACTTTATTCATAGTTAAGACACACATAATCCCTAAACTTTATTCATAATTAAGACACACCTAATCCCTAACTGGCAAAAGGCTAATTACACACACCTAATATAGAGTCGATCTCTAACAATGTTATAGGCCTTGGTACATTGTTAGGAAGTTGCATAACAATGTACGTATAATTAAATTTTTGAAAACAATTTTTTTAATTACATAACAAGGTACATATAATTAATAGTTACACTGACGTAATACTACAAAATTAATAGCAAAGTTAATAATAACTAAGTAAATATTAATTATTTTTATTGGAATAAAAATTGTTGTTTAGTGAACGAGACAAAGATATTATTATGTTATTTTTATTAATGTTTAGCACTCTAAAGTAAGTTATGAGTAGAGTTTGAGTTATTTTTATTAATGTTTAGCACTCTAAAGTAAGTTATGAGTAGAGTTTGAGGATGATATATAACATTCATTTAAAAAAAATTACATATTTTATGTTTGTTATTTGCCAGTAAATAAATATCCATGTTATTGAAGGTTACTAATGTCATTGTCATCACGCTAGAATATTTGTATGTCTATATTTATTTTAAATAAATTGAATTGTATATTAGCTTAAACTCTGATCCATAAAATATAACATGATTCAACTTCACTTATTGATCTTTTTTAGGATTTTTTTTGTTGTGATTTTTTTTAAAATTTCTATCCATTAATTACGACATTTAAAAATATTTATTGACAATTTGTTTTATTCACACCTTTTAAAATATTATTTAAAATTGAAAATATACCTTACATAGTATTTATATTTCATTTTGTTAAGAGGTAGAAGAGCCAAAAAAAAAGGTTGGAACATTACTTTCAAAACACAATAAGTAAATTATGTTTTTCAATTTAATGAAATTTAACATACAATTCATTCATTTTGTTAAGAAGTAATTGAGAAAATTGGTGGAGCATTTTGTATTTAAACATAATGGATAAATCATGATTTCCAACTTAATGGAATTCAATCTTTAATATTATATATTGTTTTTGTTAAGCAAATAATTTTATTAGTGATTTTTCCTTTTTATTTAGGAAAGCATACACAAATGTATACCATTTTATTGTTATTTATTTATTTCTTATATATGTAATGAATTTTGGATTAAAAGTTATGTATTTTTAGGGTTTACGTTTTATTTTGGTTTCTCAAACTACATGTAGAAATAGTTAATATAAGAATACAATAAATACAAAAAGAATAGAAAACCCTTAAAAGAAAGTTATAAAGTGAGACTAAATATATATAGGACTAAAAATTGACTAAATACATATAATTAAAAATGACTAAAACCATATAACATATACATAGATATGACTAAATACATATAACTAAAAATTAAATTGAATAAAAAAATAAAACCTAAAAAATATAATAATAAGGATTTAAATACATTAAAACAAAGTAATATAAATAATAAAAAACACAATAAAATATAACAGAGGTAAAAAAAATCCCCCGGATGGGGTGACAGCGCGGCAAAAGCGACCACGTGGCTCCGAGTTGGGACAGGGAGGCACAGCGCCCACCGGCTCACGTCAAGTTCAAAGTTAATTCGCCATGAATCCACTCAGGCGCATTCAAATGTGGAGTGTGTTCGCGCAACGCGAAGGTACCCGCACCTAGGTTCAGCGTTTAATGCGTTTAATGCTAGCAGCGATGGCGGTGTATATCGAAATCACCACCTTTCTCCGGTTCATTGCACGCAGTGAACCTCCGGGACACCAAGAGCTCTCGCGAATTTTGCTCCACAGCAGGGTCACTCTCTTCCGTTCTAAGGGGCCGAGCGGCCTGGTCGCATCATCACCGGGCACCGCCATGCCATGGCTCCGGGGCACACCGAGACGGGGGGCGGCCTGGCATGCTGCAAAGTCGTGGCGTAAGCGCAAGGAAGCTTTCGAAAAAGCAATGGCAGTCGCTGCCAGAAGGAGGAGGTCGCGGGGCAAGGCAATTGTAGAGGAGGTTCCCCCGGACGCAGGACAGGAGAACCCCCCCGAATACACCTGGTTTTCAGTCTCGGGGCACTGGAACTCTCGCTCGGACATTGGGGTCGACAACACCACAGGAATAGCAGGGGTGCAGGGGCACGTTGACAACGAGGCACCTTACACTCCTTGCTATGTGGAGGAGGAGGTTCCTCCTGAGCACAATCAACCCGACCCTGCAACTCAGTCACCTCCACCCCACGCGGACTACCTCAACCTCCTCTTTGAAGTGCGCCATCTCCTCGCGGACCAGGTCTTTCGCATCGAGCGACTGGAGCAGCGAATTGACCTGTTCTTCGCTGCACATTCCAGAGCCACGCCGAAGAAGCAGTGTCCAACTTGCGCCCGAGTGTACGTCTTCCCTGCACGATGGAGGCACACTGCAGCTGCCGACGCTCTCCTGGGCTCCGCGGTCACCTGATGATTATGCTCCAGCTCTGCTTCTGGTTTGGTTTCAATAGTTTTTGTCTGAAAATAGTTAGTTTCCTTTACACTCTAGTCTCAACTGCAAACACTAGAATCAATTTTGCTATTCCCGGTTTCCTACGGGCGGGAAATAGTCTTGTCATTTTTGAAACTGTCATACTGCTCTGCAAAGATGATGATATGTGGACACGGATGTCCAGCTGTCTCGGTTTCCTGCTAAGGCGGGACAGCTGGCATCCCCAACTATGCTGTATTATGCTTCGGTTAATATAACAGGTTCCGTCTTTTTTATTTAAAAAAAAAAAAACAGAGGTAAAAAAAATTAAATTACTATTTAAAAAAAATAGCAATAATGATATCATTAAAATATTAATCCAAAAAAAAACTTAGGACATAAATACATTAAAACAAAGTAAGATAAATAATAAAAAACAAATGAATATTAATTAAAAAAAACAAACTTAACTTATAAATACATTAAAACAAAGCAATATAAATAATAAAAAACGCAATAAAACATAATAGAGAAACATAATAGAGGTAAAAAAAATTAAATTACTATTAAAACAAAATATGAAACAAACTTAGGATATAAATACATTAAAACAAAACAATATAAATAATAAAAACACAATAAAATATAACAGAAGTAAAAAAATTAAATTATTAAATTACTATTAAAAAAAAGTATGATATAGCAATAATAATATCATTAGAATATTAATCCAAAGAAAACAAATTTAGAGTAGAAAAATATTAATAGTAAAAATATTATGCACATATAATTATGTAAAAGTAGATTTAATAATATTGAAAATATATTATCTTATGTATTAGATTAATAATGGTAATAATAATATTAGAAGCATATTATGAGGTATGTATTAGTATTATTATTAATAATAGAAAATACATATATACATTTTCTAGGAATTAAAAACCAAAAGAAAGTAATATAATAAAATTAAAGAAAGAAAAATTAAGATACAAGATTAGAAGAGAAAAGGAAACCAAAAAGACAATGAGGAGGGAAAAAGTGTAATAGAATGATAAACTAAAACCTTAAAAAACCAAAAGAACCATAAGAAATAAGAAGTTAAACCACAAATTAAGAAGATAAGGAACAAAAAATCAGTAATAAGGGAAAAAAACTAAAACAAGCGGAGAAGAAAAGTTAACTAAAAAAGAGAAAGATTGGCATCGACAAGAGAAACCTACCAAGCTTACTTGGTTCTTCTGTTGTGGATTAATGGAAGGAACAATCCTCCATCTCTATTGAGGTTGTTAGGGTGCTTGATAATTTCCATTGCTTCACTAATTCTATGTTTGAAGTAGTGATTCTCTCTAGCTAGGATTTTGGTATCCTCTAGGCACACATGGTGTTTTGTTTCACTTGAATGCTCGGATAAAGCAGAGGTGTGTGCGCACTCATTCCTAATATTAGCACAATTCTCTTTAATCCTTATATGAAACGAACGTCTAGTTTCTCCAATGTAACATTTGTCGCAAGAGCACTCTACCCTGTAAACCCATTTGTACTGATGGTGGTCCAAAGTGTCCTTAACATAACTTGTTTTTGTCTGATGGTTACTAGGGGTTTAAAGGAGGTTGTGATCTCTTTCTTTCTCAGGGCTTTGGGAATCCTATCTCCAACCCCTTTGATATAGGGGAGGTGAGCTATTTTGCTGGGGTTATGATGGTTTCTAGAATGTACCACTCGCCTTCTACCCTTTCCATGGCTTTTCTTAATGCACTTTTAATGTCCTTATTCTTGTAACCCATGTTCTTGAAAACCTTGGTAAGGTGGTCATATACCTATTCTAGGTGTTCTTCATTAGAGATCTTGACAACTCTCATGGTTAGGGTGTTCAGAACTACCATCTTGTGAGAGGGGTGGCGATGAGAATTAGCATGTAGATAGCTTTCTGTATGAGTCTTCTTCCTATAAACTTCATGTCCAAAGTACTCATCCCGCTTCCTATGAATCAGTACATCCAAAAAGGGGATGTTGTTGTTCTTCTCAAGCTCCATGGTAAACTTGATGTTATCTGAGAGGGAATTAATGTGATCAAAGAATTCATTGAGTTCTTCTCTCCCATGTAGCCATAATACATTAGTATCATACACATCTTTTCCACCTATTTGGCCCTTCAAAAGATATGTGTTGAGGGCTCTTCTTTCAAAACTCTCCATAAATAAGTTGACAACATAAACATAAATAGGTTAACAACAATATGAGACAAGGGAGATCCCATAACCACACCATGAGTTTGCTTGTAAAACATCCCTAAAAGCATAGGAATTCTAACCAAACATTTTGGATTTAAGGTTATGTTTGTTGGAGAGTTCATGTCTTTTTTAACCAAAACTAAAAACTCTCCATAAATAAGTTGACAACATAAACATAAATAAGTTGACAACAATATGAGACAAGGGAGATCCCATTACCACACCATGAGTTTGCTTGTAAAACATCCGTAAAAACATAGGAATTCTAACCAAACATTTTGGATTTAAGGTTATGTTTGTTGGAGAGTTCATGTCTTTTTTAACCAAAACTAAATGATATATCACAAGATGAATTGTTGTATACTATTAAGACAATATTGTACTTGGTTCTTGTAAAAACTAATTACTGAAATATTTTTGTAAAAAGAGCATTGGAATTCTAGCATAGCATTCTTGGTGTCAATGTAAATTCTATTTCATATCCAAGTATACTTATGCAATTAATGTTGTGATGTTTTGATTACAAGTTAATCTTGTTTGAAGTTTAGTATCAAGTGTCTAGATATTGTTTATTTCTATTTATCCATGTGAATGCAAGTTTTTTTGGTCAAATTTATATATATATATATATATATATATATATATATATATATATATATATATATATATATATATATATTATATTTATGGTTTTTCATTATGTTTTTTTAATGATTTTTTAGACACTCGTTAGAAGAGGAAAATTTCCTTTTATTATTATTTTCATATCCATATAAAGTTTTTTCCTCGCTTAGGTTTCTTTTGGTATATATTTAGTTATAAATAGGTGTAGTATTTTTTCAAAAACACAATTATTTATAATTTCAAGAATTCATAATTTAAAAAATTTGATAAATTATTTCTTTTAGTTTAAAAGAAATTAAAAAAAATTATCAACCTACAAAATTTTTGTAACCTTTAATATAACATTTAAAAATGTATTACCTTTCCCATTCTTTAAAATCCTATAATTATTAACCATGAATTTCCTTTGAGTAAATCACTATTTGACATTTACCACTAGGGTTTGATGTTGAAAAACTTAAAAATTAAGTAATTGCAACGAAAGTGAATAAGATGTACAATGCATTGCGTCCATTATCATACATGTAATTATTTTAAATAAAAATAAATATGATGTCCCTATAAATGAAAAGAAAAGAAAAGTCAATGATAATTAACATGGGTTATTATCATACTAACCTTTCAATTATCTCCCCCTTAAAATTGACTGTTTCAAACTAAGTGAGTTATCATATATATATATATATATATATATATATATATTTAGATGAAAGAAATCAAGGGAAACCCTTGAGTATTTTCTCGTGATTGAAGTAAACCATAGAACCTGATTACGAAGCCTAGCCTCAAGGGGAACAAGAGAGTCAAACAAACCCATGACCTCCTCAATTGATCATTGGGGGATAGATCTCACGTTTGGCTGGCTGGGATATATATATTCCAAGGAAAAGAATGTGTTTTTATTAATATAACAAAAATATATAGTCAGATGTCCATAGAATTAGTAAGTGTC
Source organism: Picea glauca (assembly GCA_000966675.3). NCBI lineage: Eukaryota > Viridiplantae > Streptophyta > Pinopsida > Pinales > Pinaceae > Picea > Picea glauca. Next base: position 94,332 of record JZKD02S0588595.1, on the reverse strand, counting down.
ATCGAGTCCTTTACATGACATTCCAATGTCCAATCCATTAAAAAAATTATTTTTATTAATATAACAAAAATACATAATCAAATTCCCATGACATTAGTAAGTGTTGTTGATTCCTTTACATGACATTCCAATGTTCAATCCATCATTACAAAAAAAAATGAAGTTTGTTTAACATCTTCAAAAAACAAAAATGATTCAAAGTACTACCTAAAACATTCATCCAGTATACTGTAAAAATCCATCATTAAACAAAATATGAGATAAAACATTGAAAATACTGGAGTTTAAGTCCATGATTTATGATTATATTCTACGATGTGTCCTTTCTGGGTTTTTGAAATAATCTACTTTTCTCAGTCCAACCCAACTCCAACTTTTTAGAGCCCATGTAAGATCCCTTTGTACTGTTGTAAGGAATTCCTCACTGCTGTAACAATATATCGGAATTTCCTGAGTGTTGACTTTCGTCAAACACTTGGGCTGTAGGTGTCTTTACACTGTTAAAACTCCCAATTTGTTGCTTTAATATTTTTAATTGTTTGCTGAAATATTATGGGTGGTTATGTTCGGTATAATGTGCCAATAGAACTCCCTTTCTTTGTAACACAACAAAGGTATGCAACAAGTATAAACCCCACAACACACAACTGATGTAATCTCAAAACACCACAGAAATTTATTCAATATTCTAGGACATCGGAGTACAATTAAAATATCAACGATAAATGCAGAATAAAGTAATAGGGAACCTGATATAAGTTGCTGTAAGTTACTACTGTGAAGTAGGGGCAATATCATGCCTGGACAAGACAATCTGAGTGCAGCGCCTTCCTGAGATGGTACAGACTTTGTAATGATATATGAGTCCTGTGTTACAGCTGATAATCTGCAGTAGTAAGTGGAAGAAATATGCAACGAGTTTCTCTCCCAATAATCAATCCTTGAGTACAAATCTAGATGAAGGAGGAGGCAACACGATCTACAGGAATCAACATCTCTTCCAACCAGAGAATGATGCGCCCAACAAATATAATATGTGTCCAGTAGACCAACTACAACGCCTAATAATAGAAGATATCTATCTCTTCTCCTTAGGAGTGATTCGATCTCCAGATCAAGGTTGTAGCCATCACCCAATAGAATAAATAAACCCAACACAAGTCACATCCTTCTTTCTTTCACAGGAGTTTATTTGTTTTCCCCATACACCAGAATGATAGCAAGAGGGTGCGCCCAAAAATAGAGAAGAGCACACAATGGAAGTGCGCCTCACTCAAATGAAGATTCCACAGTGACAGTCCGCCTAGAAAAAAGGGGAAAATCTCAGCCAGCGTACCCACTGATCCAACAACCACAAAGAAGTGCGCCCCCACACTAAGTATGCAGCGCCCAACACAATGAATCTCAGCTCCTTATGAAATCAATTCCCAGTCTGAGAGGCTTTGAAAAATCTGAATGGCAATGAAATTCAACGTCGAAATCTGAGTGATTCCAAACCAATAACCAGCTAGGGTGTATCGTTGCAACACCAAAACCCATAAACAAGAAGGGTTTCCAAAAACCTTAGAAAACTCTCCAAGAGCTCTCCAAATCTATTTTCTCAATTCACAATGAAAAGAATGAGAGGAAATTCCTCATTTTTCCCTTTTATCTTTACTTGAGCCTTTTTCCCGCTCTTTTATTATTTAAATGACATAAAAGCCACTTTAGTGGGTTTCTCACTTTATAATTTTAAAGTGACTTTTTAATTAGCCTAGGACCCTTGTCCCTTCTTTCCCACTTTTACTTTATAAAGTTCTCCTAGGTGAAATATGTCCCCTAGTTCACTTTTCCGCCTTAGCCCACGAGAACTTAATTAGGCTAGCAGAATTCTCCCCTTGCGACTTTTAAGTGGATGGAGACATCACAGTCCTCCCCGCCCAAGATTGCTTGTCCACAAGCAATTTCAATCCGGGCTGTTGAAGCACCTGTTCGCCCTCCCATGTAGCGTCTTCGATAGACAGATCTTTCCATTTGACAAGGTACTCTTTGATAGTCTTGTTTCTCAGCCTCTGTTCCTTGCCCTCCAAAATTTCTTCCGGAACCAGAACCAACTGTCCCTCTTCATCTAAGGGTGGCAGCTCGGTAGAAGTGACAACATGTTGTCCCAATGCCTTCTTGAGGCATGAAACATGGAAAAGTTTATGTATCCTGCACCCCTCGGAAGTTCTAGCTCATAGGCCACTTCCCCAATCTTCCGTTGAATCTTGTAAGGTCCATAAAATCGAGGTTTAAACTTCTTTGCCCCTCTCATTTTCAGTGATGACTGTCGATAAGGATGTAGGCGAAGGTACACCCAATCCCCCACCTCGAAGCTGTGCTCCACCTTGTGCCGATCCGCATACATCTTCTGTTGATTCTGGGCCATCTACAAATTGTCTTTGAGAGTCTTAAGGATGTCTTAACTCTCTTGGATCCAGTCTTTGGCTTTTGGGGCCCGACTCTCCCCAAAGATTTGATCAACAAATGTAGGGGTGTCGTATCCATATAGAACCCTGAAGGGTGACATCCCGATTGACATATGATAGGATGTATTGTAACAATGCTCCCAGAGATGCAACCATTTAATCTAAGCTTTTTGTTGTCCTAATACGTAATTTCCCAAATACCCTTCAAGCCATTTATTTACGATATCCATTTTCCCATCAGTCTGGGGATGGTAGCTCATGCTGGGTGTAAGTTTGGTCCCGACCAGTTTGAAAAGTTCTTTCCAGAAGCCTCCCATGAACTGACTGTCCCTATCGCTCACGATAGTTTTGGGAAACCCATGCAACTTAAAAACCTACTTGAAGAATAATTCTGCCACCTATGTTGTTGAATATTTAGAAGGGATGGCGAAGAAATGGGAAAACTTTGTGAGCTTGTCCACCACCACATAAATAGAATCCTTCCCTTGTGCTTGGGGTAGCCCTGTAATGAAGTCCATCGACACACTCTCCCATCTCTGTTCTGGGATGGGTAAAGGCTGAAGTAACCCGACCGGATGGGTGTGCTCTGCTTTGTTCTGCTGACAGTTAATACATTCTTTCACGAATCTCAGAACATCATTCTTGAGACCCTTCCATGCAAACCTTTCTCTGATCTTTCAGTAAGTTTTTATGTAGCCCAGATGTCCTAATAATGGCGAACTGTGGGCTACGTGCATAAACTTCTCTTTTATCTTAGATTCTAGAACCAAATAGATTCTGTCCTTGTAATAGATGATGTCATCGATCACTCTATAGAGATTATCTTGGATTTTTCCATCTAATATCTCACAAGAGAATTTACTTTTTGAATATTCTACCAAGAGGAGAGCTTTCCAATATGTTGTTACATACATGAGGGAAAATGTGGGTGGAATCCTAGAGAGGGCATCCACCATTATGTTATTTTTCCCTTTCACATACTCAATTGAAAAATCATAGGCCTAGATCTTGCTGATCCACTTATGCTGTCGCTTGCTTAATTCCTTTTGATCCATGAGGAACTTCAAATTGTTATGATTTGTCTTTATTTTGAACCTGTTCCCCACCAGGTACTGTTTGAATTTGGCCAAGGCATGCATGATGGCCAACATCTCCTTGTCATATACTGAATAGTGTCTCTCATACTCCCTAAGTTTGTGGCTCTCAAAAACAATGGAGTGGATATTCTGCATTAACTCTACCCTTATTTCGGTCCCTAAAGCATCACACTCAAGCACAAATGGCTGAGTGAAGTCTGGTAAAGCTAGCATAGGACACAAACTCATTACCTGCTTCATGTTTTCGAACATCGCCTGCATCTCATTTGTCCAACTGAAAGCTCCCTTCTTAGTGAGATCTGTAAGAGGTGCCATCAGTTGTCAGAACCCCTTGACAAATTTTCTGTAATAAGTGTAGAGGCCTAGGAAGCTCCTCAATTCGGTCACATTTCTGGGGGTTGGCCACTCTAAGATTGCCCTGATTTTCTCTTGGTGAACTTGGACCCCATTTCCCCCAATTATATGCCCCAAATAAAGCATGTCAGTCATACCAAATTCACACTTGGACCCTTTGGCGTATAGCTGTTGATCCTCCAAGATTCCCAACACCTCATCCAAATGCCTGAGATGTTCCTCCCAAGTCTTGCTATAGACGAGAATATCATCGAAGAAGACTAGTAAAAATTTCCACAACTGCTTATTGAACACGTGGTTCATGCAAGACTGGAATGTAGCGAGAGCGTTGGTTAGCCCAAATGGCATAACCAAGAACTCATAATGTCAATAATGACATCGGAAAGTAGTCTTTGTGATGTCCTGTTCCCGAAGTTTAATTTGGTGGTATCCTAAACGGAGGTCAATATTTGAAAAGTATTTTGTTCCCCTCAACTCATCCATCAACTCATCAATCCTCGGAATTGGATACATGTTCTTTATGGTCTTCTTGTTAAGGGCTCGGTAATCAATACACATTCTTAGAGTACCATCCTTCTTCTTGACCAACACTACCGAAGAAGCAAAGGGACTAGAACTAGGCCGGATGTGATCCATCTTTAGCAACTCCCTGATCATTTTCTCTATCTCGTCTTTGTACACCTTGGGATAGCGGTAAGGGTTGGTTATGACTGCTTGAACCCCCTCTTTTATTATATAATATGCTCAAACCTTCTATCTGGGGGTACTCCTAGAGGAATGTCACCAAAAAACTTCTAGTGTTTACGAAGTAATACTTGAATGTCGTCTGGATGTTGTCGATGACCATCTGGCAGCTCACTGTCAGAGATGTAACACTCCACTGCCCAATATATGTCTACATGCCGCATCACTGCCTCCATGCTGTGGGATGATACAATCTTGGGCGGATACTGGTGCATTGCCCGTAAAACTACATTTTTTCCATCTGGTCCTGTGAATTCCATTTCCATGGCCCTCTGATTCGTCGTGTATTTTCCAAGGGAGTAAAGGCACTGAACCCCGAGTACCACATTGGTATTCGACACATCCACCACAAAGAAGTCATTTGTCAATGTATGATTTCCCGTGTTTATTTTCAACTTGGGAATCCACTTGATACATTCCTACATTCACTGTGAACCCCTCAAATTCCTCTGTCGGGATCCCTCACCTCTCCACCATGGCTGCATCAATAAAATTGTGGGATGCCCCACTACCAATCAACACTGTAACCTTGTGCCCCTGTAGGATTCCTCTAACTCTAAATGTGTGGTACCTCAGAAGTCCTGACATGGATGCCATAATAGGGCCTTTAGTCCCAGCCTGTGATGTCTCCTCACCTAATGCCTGGTGTCCCTGTTCCTGTTCCGACCACTCCTCCTCTGTATCACTGTCACTGTCAGAATATACCTCGATGCAGTGGGCCTTGCCCACTGTGTCCTTCCTTGCACACCTATGTCCTGGAACCCAAGGATCCTAAAAACTAAAACATAGCTTCTTCTTCCTCAACTCCCTTTTGGTCTCCTCATCCAATCTCGGTTTTCCTGACCAATCCTTCTGAAATGGTTTGAGTTCTTTGTTCTTCTGGGGGAAGGTGGGTTTAAGAGGAAACCTGCTCTTAGGAACAACATCCTGCATGTCCCTAGCTCTGCTGACTGCATCTTGTAGGGTGGCTGGCTTATAAGCCTTGACCCATCCACGCAAGGGTTCAGACAACCCCTCAAGGAACAACATCACCAACCGTGACTCAGATATGTCTGCCACCATCACTGCTAATCTTTGGAACTCAGAGATAAATGCCTCAGGGCTACCTGTTTGTTTGAGCTGAGCCAACTCTCAAAAATGAATCTCGGGGTCTTTCCTGTCAAACCTCTCGATGATCCTCTGTGTGAAGTCGAGGTTCTTGAGATTTGTACCTACGCCTCCTGTATGTGACGTTTCTGTTGTCTCCCCCTCTCATAAAATCTACTCAAAGCTGCCCTCAAACCCCACAGCTGTCGAGGAACATGCTCTGATACCACTGTAATATCTCTTTGTACCGTTGTAAGGAATTCCTCACTGCTGTAACAATATATCAAAATTTCCCGAGTGTTGACTTTCTTCAAACACTTGGGCTGTAGCTGTCTTTACACTGTTAAAACTCCCAATTTGCTGCTGTAATATTTTTAATTGTTTGATGAAATATTATGGGTGGTTATGTTCAGTATAATTTGCCAATAGAACTCCCTTTATTTGTAACACAACAAAGGTATGCAACAAGAAGTATAAACCCCACAACACACAACTGATGTAATCTCAAAACACCACAAAAATTTATTCAATATTCTAGGACAACGGAGTACAATTAAAATATCAACGATAAATGCAGAATAAAGTAATAGGGAACCTGATATAAGTTGCTGTAAGTTACTACTGTGTAGTAGGGGCAATATCATGCATGGACAAGACAATCTGAGTGCAGCGCCTTCCTAAGATGGTACAAACTTTGTAATGATATATGAGTCCTGTGTTACAACTGATAATCAACAACAATCAATGGAATAAACATGCAGCGAGTTTCTCTCCCAATAATCAATCCTTAAGTACCAATCTAGATGAAGAAGGAGGCAACACAATCTATAGGAATCAACAACTCTTCCATCCAAAGAATGATGCGCCCAACAAGTATAATATCTGTCCAGTAGACCAACTATAACGCCCAGTAATAGAAGATATCTATATCTTCTCCTTGGGAGTGATTCGATCTCTAGATCAAGGTTGTAGCCAACACCCAATGAATAAATAAACCCAACACAAGTCGTAACCTTCTTTCTTTCACAAGAGTTTTTTTGTTTACCCCATACACCAGAATGCTACCAAGAGGGTGCGCCCAGAAATATAGAAGAGCACACAATGGAAGTGCGCCTCACTCAAATGAAGATTCCACAGTGACAGTGCGCCTAGCAAAAAGGGGAAAATCTTAGCTAGCGTACCCATTGATCCAACAACCACAAAGAAGTGCGCCCCCACACTAAGTATGCAGCGCCCAACACAATGAATCTCAGCTCCTTGGATGAAATCGATTCCTTGTCTAAGAGGCTTCGAAAAATCTGAATGGCAATGGAACTCAACGTTGAAATCTAAGTGATCCCAAACCAATAACCAACTAGGGTGTATCGTTGCAACACCGAAACTAGTGAACAAGAAGGGTTTCCAAAAACCCTATAAAACTCTCCAAGAGCTCTCCAAATCTATTTTCTCAATTCACAATGAAAAGAATGAGAGAAAATTCCTCCTTTTTCCCTTTTATCTTCACTTGAGCCTTTTTCCCGCTCCTTTATTATTTAAATGACATAAAAGCCACTTTAGTGGGTTTCTCACTTTATAATTTGAAAGCAACTTTTTAATTAGCCTAGGAACCTTGTCCCCCCTTTCCCACTTTTACTTTATAAAGTTCTCCTAGGTGAAATATGTCCCCTAGTTCGCTTTTATGCCTTAGCCCATGGGAACTTAATTAGGCTAGTGGAATTCTCCCCTTGTGACTCTTAAGCGGATGGGGACATCACAGTCTGCAACACTGTTCTTGCCCCCGTAAATATGAGACATAGATGTATATGAGAAAGATGTAAGTAGATTGAGAACTTCATCATACAAGCAATGTAATGAAAAATTCACGAGGGGAATTTATTTCCATGTCCATTTGATAACTAGCATTGAGTCTCCAAAGATTTGTAATTGGGTTTACACCAAACTCTTGTGCTAGTTTTCGAACTGGATTTAAAGTGACCATTTCACATAAATTATTGGTTTCTTGAACAAATCCATCTTTAAAATGAATATTGTGATATGCAGATAGGTATAGTATGCCTCCTAAATCTCTTTTATAGGGGTTCCCTTGTGAATCACCATCGAAAAAAGTCCATGGAATATTTTTATTTATTTCTTGTTCACCTTGCCTATGAGGGATAGTTTTTGCTTGCACCTATGGATATACATTAAAAAAATTTGTGCCTTGAACAACACATTTGAGAGGAAGTGTCTCTTTTTATTCAAACAAATTTAGAGTTTTGGCAAGCCATACTCCCTAGGCTATGTTGAGAGGTAGTGCTTTGGTCTTGGAAGTCTCCCTTTTTGCTGCACCATGTTTTGAAGGCCTCTTCGAGATTTCTTCCTTCCTAGAATTTCCTTATCCCTATTAAAAATTCCACCTCTTTCCATACCTCCTTGGAGTATGGACATTCTAGCATGAGGTGAAAAATAGTTTCCTCTACTTGATGACATTTACCACCATCATGACCCTACAAAATTCATCTTCTAAAGAACATCCCATTTGTGTGCCTTTTTGAGTAAAATTAATCACATAAAGATCTTGATTTTTGTGGGACATTTTAATTTCCATACAATTTTCCACCATCATATCTATTGGTCTTTTCTTCCTTCTTCCGCTAGTGATTTTTAGCCTAATCTAAAAGCATATGCTCCAACATGATTCAAAGACCAGATTAGTTGGTCCTCTTCTTCCTTGAGTCTAACATTGTTTTATATTAGGATGTCTATGTATCTTTTCAATTTCTTTGCATAATCTGCTCCAATCCAATTTCTTCCTAGGTTAGCCACTGTTGGTGCCAAGTAGTGGTCCTTGCTCTATTTGAAACCCATTGAAGATTGAAGTAACCTTTGTTCCTTAATTTATGAATCACTTGGAGTGGAATTGTATGCTTACCTTTTATCCCTACCTAGGGGTCATGACCTTGAATTTGTAATTTATCCCCTTCTCCAATTTTCCAAATCAACCAATTGACAACTAGATGGAAAACGTAGATTATAGCTTTCTCGATTATTGAGGCATTATTATGTTGTTTGATAGGAATTTTGATCTAATCCTTCACTATATTAGGGGATATATACTTATATCTTACTACCTAATCCCAGAAGCCCATTCCTTGAATTAACCTCCACACATTTTTTGTGGCAAGAGCCTTCGAAAGAGAAAGAGATTTTTGAGGTCCCATCCTTCAAAGGCTTTTGGTAATGCCAAATTTTTGCACGAGGCCGACACCAGACCTTACTGTTTTTGGTCTCTAGACTATATAAACTTGTAGAAAAGTTTCCTAATGGTTTCCATAACACCTTTGGGGACCCAAGCAAGTGATATCCAATAGACTGGAATTGCTTCCAAAATTGATTTTATCAAAACTAGATGACCTCCCATGGACAATTATTTGTTGCACCAAGTGTTTATTCTCTTCTCCACTTTCACTATCTTCCACAACCTATCACTTTTTTATATTTGTTTGGATTCAAATAGAATCCCAGATATTTCAAATCCTATTCTAGATCTGTCACCTTAAAGGGAAATACCTGAGTAATACAGTTATTTTCCTGCTCAAATATCCCCCACAAGGTCATTACATATTTTTCCATATTAATGACCATTTTAGTTTCTTTACAAAATAAATCCATAAAACCCTTGAATATCTCAATGACCCTTCTGGTACCTTCACAAAAAGTCAGAGTATCATCTACAAATAGTAGATGTGTGATATTGCATGAAACTCCAATGGGAACCCCCTTTTTACTATCATTTACTTTTGGTTCTTTAAGTATACAACTTAATCTTTCAAATACTAAAATAAAGAGAAGGGGGTATAGTGGACATCCTTGTTTGAGGCCCCTCCTTGATTTGAATAAAGGGATTGCTGCTCCATTTAATAAAACAACAAAAGATACTGATGAAATGCAACTCATTATCCAAATAAAAAACTAGTGACAAAAGACTAAATGCATGATAAACAGTCTAATGTAAAGGCATGATAAAAACTCTAATGTAAAGACAACTTACTTTTTCATAGGATTTGGATAGGTCATGTTAGCACATGAAATGTACAAGAATCAATTTTTTTCCAAACTTTTTAAATTTTGATTAGTTTAGTCTTTGAAGGATACCATTAGTCCTTGTCAGTCATGTGATCAATCCTTCTTGTTTCAGAAATTTGTTTTAAAACTTGTAGGTTTTAGTTATAAGGTCACAATATCAAGGTTTTGAGTCACGTTCATGTCAAATAAATCATGTTTTGATTGTCTCTTAAGTCAAGAAAGTTGATTAGAGTCCATTTAGGAGAGTCTTGATGCCATGATGGTGGTTGTCATCATTAGCAAAAAGGGAAAGTATTGGTCATATATTTTAGTTTAAAGGTCATCATCATGAAGTGGAATGTCCCAAAAATGTGTGCAACTGATTTGAAAGTCACATCTGACCATTTGGGAATCGTGTCATGTTTCAAACCAATCTGCTGCAAACTCTCCGAAACGTTCGCAACAAATTAAGAAAGTACAACATGCACTAAATCACATATCATCATGTTTTGGAAATGTGGCAGTTGGTAATTTCTTGTCTTCAACACCATCCATTCATCACTCATTTCTTCAAGTCGGTTTCAAAAAGAATTTTTATTATTATTTCCATTCGAAAAAGTGCGCTGCAGACTGGTTAATTTGCTGCAAACTGTGGCACTATGAACTCTGCTGTAGAAGTTGAAGGTGAATTAGTGGCTTCAAGGGATTTTTGGTTTGGGTTTATGCAAACAAGGACTGAGATATATATATAGGTACTCTGATTGATGTCTAAATTCCACTGCCTGAATATTGATTACCATCAAACCCTAGTTGCAAACTTTCTGTTCGTCGCAAACTGTTTCATATCATTGGTGTTTCAAAATCCTTTTTATTTGGTTAGCTTCCACAGTATTGTATCTTAAACGTTTTATGTAGACCCGAGATTATTGTTTTCATGTCAAAATATCACTTGCATCCTTTTCTTACAACCATAACTCTATCTGCTGCAAATTCCTTAGCACTATGAATCCTCTGTTTTATCTAGCTACCTGTGAAGCAGATGAAGTCTCACCCGAGGTAGAGGCAGGGGTGGTTGCAGGACTCAAGTGTCTACAACCTAGCTGGGACACAGATCCATGATTACAACAATTAACAGAGCACTTAGCAGTTAACATTCATCAATATTTAACCCTTATTCACATCGCAGGTCAAAACCCTAGTAACAGAGCAACACAATATTCAACAAGATCTAATACATCTACGAACTTAACATATAGAAATAGATCAAATCTAGAGTTCATTCACATTACTAAGCACTAAAATACCATATCAGATGCATCTAACATATATCACTGCACTAAGCATAAATCACATCAATAACATAACAACTATAATGCATAAAGCAACCACAACACAGGATATACGTGGTTCACCTCAGTGTGGGGCTACGTCCACCAACTCTTCTCTTCTTTATTGTCTTCTTTCAATCTTCTACAAGCACAGAGCCACAATAACCCACTCCGTATAGGACAAGAGATCTGTGCACACCTCACCATATCTTCCTTCCTCGAGCTAGGTTTAAGCACAATCCTTCTTACAATTTGCACACAAGCTTCTTACAAGCACTTGCACTTATCTCTGCAAATTCTTAACACACAGTATGCACAAAGCATCCACAATTGTTCGCACTTAGCTCACCGACCACATTACACATCTAGGTCTCTTTTACTTACATCACAAAGATTTCTATTTATACATTACAAAAGGGCCTAAACATGGGTAAACACATGGGTCGACATCCTATACCCGTTACATAAACCCTAAACCCAAAAATGCCCCAAGAAGGGGTCAATATCCCGCGATCTCCGCTTCGCCTTTGACCAGCTTGTCGAAGTCCCAAAAATGGTCAAACGTGACCAAGGTTCTCCAAAACTTGGTCAAGGTCCAACAGGCCCCCAACACTCACCTGTGACTCATCCTGAGTCACTCTGATATGGGTAACTCTGCCTCAAATGCCTCGAGCTTGGCTCGAGCTGCTTCGACCTGTTGCTTTTCCAAAGCCTCCTGCTCGACAAACTCTTGAATAACCTTCTCCGTCACAGGTTCTTCTAAGCGTTGTTCCACTGTGGTGACCACTTATTCTAGTTCTGCACCTTGTCCTTCAATTTCCTAAATAAGTATGCAAGTTGCATCTTGCACTGGCTGGAGTCGCCGAGTCACTTCCATGATCTTGCTCTAGATGGCATGGACCTGTTCTTGAACCATGCACTGTTCCTGGGATTGTTTCATCCTCTCGACCGCTGATAGTGGCTTCAAATGCGCTTGCACCATTGTTGCTTGCTGCTTGGCCTCCTGAAGCTGTGACTCCAGTGTCCTTAGTTCAGGGTCCTCTGCAAGGCGCTCATAAGTCTGCGCACTTCGGATGCTGAGCTATTTACATTCTAAGGCCAATGCCTTGATTCTCTAGACTGTTCTTTGTGCAGTTTCTTCTCTCTGGTCTCGCACTTCCTATAGAGTGCTTAACACTGCTTGTAACTCCAGTTCTTCTATCCTCTGTTGGAGCTGCTGAATGGATTCAGCAAGCTTCCCTACTTGGCTTTCCACTGGGTCTTCTTCCATATGTTCTAAGCCTATCACAGAGCGAATTGATCTAGTGACTACTTCTTTAACTCCAATCTGATCTGCGAGCAACTTTTCCTTCTCCTTCTGGATTTGTGCTCTATCCTCTGCAAACTTGGCTTGGATGTCGTCTTTTTCCTATTGTGCAACCCAACGTTGTTCTATGGATTCCTCTTTTGCTTTCTTTAAGGCCTCTGTGGCCTATTATTTTTCTTCCTAAACACGACAAAGGTGAGCTTCGGTCGCATCTACTATTCGACGTAGCTGGGAAGGTTCATCTCCCAACTCTGTTCCTTCTGATGACGGGGGTGTAGTAGATACTGCGCGACTAGAGTAGAGGGCTTGTTGTACCCCTTTCAACTCTGCTTCAATTATTTCATACATGGTCTCTTGAATGGCTTCATTGTGCCGTAAGATATCTTCTAAGGTATCTGAGATAGCGACGACGATGAAATCTATGTCATCCATCGTTAGCACAGGCTGCATCTATGGTTTAGTAGCTTTGGACTTCTTCCGCGATGTAGGTTTCGTGGGGGAAAACTTTATTTTCTTGGAGGTATCAGCTTCGTCAATAGGATCCCTAGGCGGTGTTACTTTGCCTTGTTTCTTCTTGTCTTATTCTCCTTTGTCCTCTTCTTTGTCTACTTCATCATCAACTCCCCCTCCAGGTGAGTCTGAAGTAGTCTCTTCTGATGCGTTGTTCAGGTCATGTACCTCTTCCTTTTTCTTCCTTCTGCTAATGCTGGGTGCATCATACTCTTCGCGAGTAACCACCAGACTTCCGATGAGGTCAGGGTCAGACAGTTCTGCCTAGTCGACTGGTATAAGGAACTCTATAGGCCATTCCTTAGTGATTTCTTCCATGTCCTCCTCTGTGAGTTTATAGTAACTCTGCAGCTCCTCTTTGTGTTCGTCTCTGCACGCAGTGATATAAATAAAATGTCTATTTGCGTGAAACTTCACAAATGATCTGAACCTGTGCAAGGTGTTCGACGTCATTCGAGGGAAAGACTCAATAAGCCTATTCAACTATAGGTAGTAGGTGTGGAACACCACGTTTGACTGCCATTGTTTCTCCATGTCGCTCGAATACTAGAGCGTGGTGAACTTCACAGCTAGGGGTTCTGATGGCTCAATCTCAGGGAAGGTTGTACCTTCCAGAATTTCCCAAGCAATGAAAGAGATGAGGATAAAAAACCAATTGAAGTGGAACTCGTAGCCCTGATCCTGAGCTTCATGACAGT
>JZKD02S0588595.1:40625-80668 GCA_000966675.3 Picea glauca | reverse complement strand
TGCGTGAAACTTCACAAATGATCTGAACCTGTGCAAGGTGTTCGACGTCATTCGAGGGAAAGACTCAATAAGCCTATTCAACTATAGGTAGTAGGTGTGGAACACCACGTTTGACGGCAATGGTGTGTCGATGGCGCTCGAATATTAGAGCGTGGGGAACGTAGCAGCTAGGGGTTCTGATGGCTAAAACTCAGGGAAGGTTGTACCTTCCAGAAGTGCCCAAGCAATGAAAGAGATGAGGATAAAAAACCAATTGAAGTGGAACTCGTAGCCCTGATCCTGAGCTTCATGACAGTCTTTCTCTAACTGGTTGACGAGGTAGCTCGCCCAGTTCATTTGTAGCCCTTCCATGAATTTTCCCACGAGGTCAACAACGAACCCTGTGACCTACGTGGGTCTCTTCTTCCTTACTAGCTTACCAGTGATGAACTGGCAGGTAAGGCGCATTGTGCCATTCTGAATGGAAGATACCTTGTAGCCTCGCTTCCCCTTCTCCACATTGCCATAGGTGTCTTTGATTCTCTGCGCCAGGGTGCGATCTGTAGCCTTCCCTAGATAAAATTCTTGTGGGTCTGGTCCTTGCATGCTTAATTCCATGATCCAATGGATCAACGTCGAATCTACAGTGATGTGTCTGTCCAGCCACAGATAACCACCATGGAATCAATACAACAAGAGTTTAACGCACACGTTAACCTCTTGATGCCTTCCAAAGTGTGGTATCTTCATCACATTCATGATAGTGGACCTCACGATGTCCATAGTCCATGGCTGGGGGATGATCTTCGACTTCTTCCCCTTGGTCTTGGTCAAATACTTTTGTGGGGTGAGCATTCCATGGTTCTTGTGATCTCCCAAGTTGAAGTCACTGATATTCAACGTCATGATTTGTCCTAATTGCAGTCCAGCTGTGCATATCCCCTTCGGGAGGTACGCAGTGATCAAGGTGTAGTCGAAGTCCCTCGAGACACTTTCATGCCTCACCGCGCCAGCTAGAGGTTGGATATAATCGGGCATGATAGATGGGATGAGCTTCGCATTCAATAAGTCATCACACTGCTTGGTTCATTTCTCTGTCGTAGCTCGGGATGGTCTAGATCCACAAGCAGTCGACGAGGATGCTTGCATTCCTCTCGCCGACGAGGCTTGGAATCCTGTAGACATGACCTTCTCAGTCACGATTTCTATGAGGATCTCTTCGACAGATTTCTCTACTTCCCTAAAGTCACCCGACATGCACGCTCGAGATATCGCAGGTCGATGATCAAACAATCACGGTAACAAAACGGTGGTGAGCTCTCAATAGGCACTGCGCGAAAGAAACTAGTTCTCTGTGGGCTCGGATAATCACAATTGGAAAAAGTGTTCTCGGTGCAACGCTCGACGGGATAAATAGACAACGTCGTAACAAACTCCTCCAATGGGAAGGAATGCCTCAATCAATGCAATTCCATCTGTTATGGCGCGGTCCCAATGGTGTAATGGCGATCTTTCTAGCCATAACTGCAGTTCAAGCCATTCTAGAGTGTTGGGCTAACGGTCGGGACGCCTCCAACAGTCATATTGCTTCGCCGTGGTGAAGTGCCAATCTTCGTTGTTCTGCTATCCCGACGAAGTTCCATTTCTGTAAACCTTCCTTCTGTGAAGTCCTCCCTGGAACTTCTTGTAATTTCTCTAACTTTGCTTTCTTCGTTCTAAGCTTTCTTGCTTTCTTTCCTATAATCCGAGTCACTGGTTTCCTCTTTACATTATTGTTCTTATCTCCTATTGGAATAGTAACTTCACACTGTTGTGGGTCGTTCAAGGGTTCCGAGGGTAATACTTCTTCTCTTTCTGGGGTAGGTGTTCTACTCTCTTGTACAGACAGGTGTTTCAAGTCTTCCTGTGTTCTTTCAACTTCGACGTCCAGATCTTTGGTCCTTATTAGCTTTGAATGGTCCTCTTGTTCTTCTAGTAAGTGCGCTATTCTCCTAGCCATGAAATCCCTTAGTTCTTGCTTTTTCTGTTCTAGATCCTCCTCTTCTTGTTTCCTTCGTATCTGATCTTTCTCAATCTAGGTTTTTCCTAGCAAAATAGCAAATGGGGCGTTGTTCTCAACAAATTTAATGACCTCAAATTCTTCCTCTGTCGAAGTTCCATGAGAACGCATAGATTTCTGGGTAAGTCTTCCACATAGGGTTATCGGCTTTCCTCTAAATAACCCTATTCCTCCTAATGAAGGAACCATAGTAGGCTTTCCCAAAAATTTCCAAGTTCTTTCTGTCATGATATTTACCTGTGTTTCCTCATCCAGAACACAGTCTATGTCAAAGTCTCCTATTCTTGTTTCTATGCACTCCTTCTCTTTTAAGATCTCTGATAAGTTGATATCTCTGTGATCATTCATGGTTTCTTTCATCTATAATAATACAGTCTCTGATTCTTTTTGGGGTTCTATCATATCCTTAGTTTCTTGGCTTGTCTCATATTCATCTTTTCAACTTTAGCAATCATTATAGGGAAATCCAAAACTTCATGGTCCATAGCTTTACAACAAAGACAACTAGGACCTCTACCAGGGCATTCCTTAGCAAGATGTCCCGGTCTTCTGCAACTATAGCAAAAAGTTAATCCTCTCTTTCTCTTAGACGATCCCCAATATTTCCTGTATTGCGCACTGGGATCAAAGTGATGAACTTGCAAAATTTTCTTTTAGGATCCTGCATCCATTTGTTAGTCCAAACATTCTTTCTATGCATAGGAATAACATATCTTTAACTATTCTTATTGGATATACTCATATCCAATCTTCTTTCTTCTAGCTATGCCCTATTTTTCAGACTAGGACAAAATCTATTAGACATACCTAGATCCATTCTTTCGAAACACATTTTTTCACTTATCTTACCTTTCTCAGTGCACAAAGCTTTAAGATCTTACCTCTTTTCTTCAGATTTGATTTCTTTCTTAGCACAGAGCTTCGCAGTCAAGTAGAATACTGTGCACTAAAGCAACATATCTACACACAGAGCTTTCTTTTCTTCAGGTCCCAGTAATCACAATTTTAGGTCCCAACAATGGAATCATTTGTTGGCACAGGGGCAGACCCAGGGTTCAACGCTTCAACAATGCACCAACAAAACCCTAACTATCGGCCCTTTCGACAACACCTGTGAAGCAGATGAAGTCTCACCCGAGGTAGAGGCAGGGGTGGTTGTAGGACTCAAGTGTCTACAACCTAGCTGGGACACAGATATGTGATTACAACACTTAACATAGCACTTAGCAGTTAACATTCATCAGTATTTAACCCTTATTCACATTGCAGGTCAAAACCCTAGTTATAGAGCAACACATTATTCAACAAGATCTAATACATCTAAGCACTTAACTTATAGAAATAGATCAGATCTAGCACTCATTCACATTACTAAGCACTAAGCTACTATATCAGATGCATCTAACACATATCACTACACTAAGCATAAATCACATAAATAACATAACAACTATAATGCACAAAGCAACCACAACACATGATATATGTGGTTCACCCCAGTGTGGGGCTACATCCACCAACTCTTCTCTTCTTTATTGTCTTCTTTCAATCTTCTACAAGCACAGAGCCACATGAACCCACTCCGCATAGGACAAGAGATTTGTGCACACCTCGCTAAATCCTCCTTCCCCGAGCTAGGTTTAAGCACAAAGCCTTCTTACAATCTGCACACAAGCTTCTTACAATCACTTGCACTTAGCTCTGCAAGTTCTTAACACAAAGTATGCACGAATCATCCACAACTGTTCTCACTTAGCTCACCGACCACATTACACATCTAGGTCTCTCTTACTTACATCGCCTAGCTTTCTATTTATACATTACAAAAGGGCCTAAACATGGGTAAACCCATGGACCGACATCCCATACCCGTTACATAAACCCTAAACCCAAAAATGCCCCAGGAAGGGGTCGATATCCCGCGATCTCCGCTTCGCCTTGCGCTCCGCCTTTGACCAACCTGTCAAAGTCCCAAAAATGGTCAAACATGACGAAGGTTTTCCAAAACTTGGTCAAGGGCCAACAAGATCGTATTCCTTCACAGACTCGTGAATTTGAAAACCCTTCTGAAGAAAACCCTAGTCTAAAGTCCATTTGCTGCAAACTTCATCTGTGCGCTGCAAATTGAGAAATTGCATTGCAAATTATCTGTTTTACATATTTGCCCCGAATTTGGCCTGTTTTGACATTTTATACAGTTTGAGTTATCAATTTTCCTCCATCTCCTAGCTTCAACCGTATTTAAGCTTTTGCAGTTTTGGAAAGCAAACCCCTTTTTTGCAGTTATTAAGCAGTAAACCCTAAATTTATCAGTTTTCATCACGTTATCTGGTAGCAATCGTTATCAGAAGGGGGAGGGTTTAGACTAAGTTGTCATGGACAATCAACAAGGTAAGAAGATTCATAAAGGAGGAGAAATTATAAGGGTTGAGCCCCATGACTTGCAACTAATAAACTCAGACCCATTTTTCAGAGAGGCATTTCAGAGAGTGGGCTGCCTGGCTTTTTATGAGAAGATGCAGAGAGGACACCCTGAGGTTGCCAATCAATTTGCATTTAATTTCAATGGGGTGAAGACAAAATTTGGTACACTGGAGTTTGAGGTTATAGAGCAGTCCATTTATATAGCTACAAAGATACCAGTTCGCGGAGAAAGCTGGTTTAAGGCCATGACCTTGAATTCTGCATTTTCTAAGGAATTCTTAAAATTTGAATATCAAGAAGATAACATATCCAAGGGAGTGCCCAAAAATCATATGCTGGAGTATTTTGATAAAATGCTCAAAGTCATTCAGAGTTATTTTACTTTTGAAGGTAGGTTTAATATTGGTCTATCAATACCATATTAGACTGTTAATGCACTTTATTGGAAAAGAGCCTATGAATCTACCCTTCTATCTATTCAGAAGGCTTGGGAAGATGTCAGATATGGTTAAGGCCAAGTCTAAGAAAGTGGATACCAGTGTCTTTCATTCTGGTCTGATCAAAATGCTAGTGTTAGAAGAATTGAAGAAGACCAATATCATTTGGGATACTTTCCTAGTTGCATCAGGCTTTCAACCAGATGTTGTTCATACACCAAAATCAAAGAGCCTTCACAACCTCCCGATAAAGAAACTTCTCATGTGGCAGAGCCTTCACCTATGGAGACATCCTCTAGAAAATCAAGGAGTTTAAAGGGAAAGAAACTTGTTTTTTCTCCACTTGTTGCTGCAGAAGCTGTTACTCCTAGAAGACCATTCACAAGATAAAAAACAAAGCAACATGTCTATGTGGAGGAGGGTTCATCCAGAGCACCAACTCAACAAACAGTCAAAACTAATCCTCTTAAAAATCCAATAGAAATCATTGAGATCAAGTCCCCTTTTCATGAAAGGGATCCCACATTCAAAAGACTCCGAAGGAACCTGAAAGATGTAAGGGCTGACAATGAACAGTTACAAAAGGAAAATATGCATGCCAAGATTCAACTAAAGAAAACTATAGATATGGGTGAAGATGTTGAAATATTGTAACTGCGAAGAATATTCTAATTATAATTGAGTTATTATTATATAGATCAAATACCCTTTTGTGGATTGATCATGTCGGGTCTTGTATACGACCAAATCCCCTCTTGTGGATTGGTCAAACCATATTCATATGGTGGTATTTGAGAAGTCGACCCCTAGGGTTTATTAAAGTGGTTTTAACCACTATTGAAAGAAGTCGACCCTACTTGGTGAAGAGTCATAACCCTAGCGCCCATTCTGCTAGTATACATAAGTGAGGATGGTGCCTCATTCATTCACTCACTCACACTCACTTCTATTGCACATCTTTTGAAGGTATCTACAGTTGCAAGAAGAAGGAGAGAGAGGCATATGCTCATTTCTAGTCTTTTCTTGGAGGTTTTGGTCTTTAGTCTTGGCATTGTATTGAAAATCTATTATTGAGGAAGTTTTTGCTGGGTTTTCTCCCACATGAGGGTTTCCCAGTATAAAATGTTGTGTACCTTGTGATTGTGTTTCATTCAATGATCCTACTTATGTTGTTATGCTCTAGTAAATTGAAAATAATTTAATAACAACTCTAAATTTAACATGGAATCAGAGCTGAACTGAAAAGAGCACCTTTCACTGGGTAACCAAAAACGTCACTGTTGTCGTACAAGGAAATTAGGGATTTTTATTGGAAAGGAATTTCTGACTAAAAACCATCTAGGGAAGTGTGCCCTACCCTAGGGAATCCTTTGGCATCTTGAGCGCACCGTTTTAGTGGCCAAATCATCCGAAAAGTCAAACCCTAGTTTTGACTGGTACCAGAAAACCAGTAAACCAGAACCAGTACTAGAAGTACTAGTCCATATTTGCGCAGGTCCAATTTCAAGGGGTAAAATTTGGATTTTTTGAAAACAGACAAGTCCAATCTACTCGCCTCAGCCCAATGCATCTAGTCCCTGGATCATAATTCCAAAATTTGAAGTTTGAAAAATTAGGGTTTCCTCATAAAACCCTAAGTTGCAGTGGAAGTACTAGTTGCAGTTGCAGTATCGGTATCAGTTACAGTATCAATTGCAACACCTTTGAATTTTTAAATGTTTGTTGCCATTGCTTCCGGATGGTGCCACTACCTTCCAATACTATCATAGGTATATACTTACATATGTTTAAACTGTTATTTTTAAAAAGGTATTTGCAGGAGAAGGGATCTTTTGTCATGGATCTAGAGGGATCTCAGATCCAACACATTCATAGGAATAATGCACCCCAAGTTTGATCATATTGATATGAATCTATTTGTTATGACATCATTATGAACATCTAGGTTGTATGTTGAAGTTATGACCATCATACTAACCACTGGTCAAAATTAAAGTCAAAGTATTAGATTGATTAAAAATGAGATTATAGAGTTTATTCTCTAAGTTAGATTTCTATCAAGAAAGAATATTATCTCAATACAAAGGATAGGTTGAAAAAAAATACTTGTCATCTTGAGCGAAGGAGTCTAGGAAGAAAAGAAAAAACACTCATTCTTGAGGATAGGACTCCAGGTTCCAAGTCTAATTGATTAAGTTGATAAGATTCAAACTTGCACGTGTCAAGTTTGATAACTACCTCATTACAAGTAAACACTATAGTTGAGATAAGCAATATTTAAAAGGTTTTATACTAGGTAGCATGTGATCATTATTGAGATGAATGCTTATTGTAATCACTTACTAGATACAACTAACATCTCCTCTAGGATAAACTTCTTGTTTTGGTTCTAGGTTACCATGGAGGAATGATTGATCACAACACTAGAAGAGTGTTGCTCTCATTTCGTATTGTATTTCTTACTTTTGACCTTTGTTTCAGGAAGGTCACAAGTGATATCTCTAAAGGAGCTATTGTGACGATTGTTCTTGCTATTGTTTTATTATCATTATAAAGAGTATTATCCTTGTCTATTGTTTCTCCCTTGTTGTTCCTATTCCGGACAGGTCACAGGTGATAACCCTAAGGAAGCTATAGTGACGGTTGTAGGAGGAAACATACTAGATAAGACATGGAGTAGACTATCCAAGTTGTATACGTGATCATATACATTCATGTACCAAAGAAGATGAAGAAGAAGCTAATTTTTGAGATACATAGTATCTCATATGGAGATTGATTGTAATGAGCAGAAGGCTCCAAAGATGAATGGAACTTAAGTAGACTTGATCAATGGATAATGAAGCCACCTTGACAAGAAGCATAATTTGTTTGAAGTCTGACTCAACATTTCATATTAATATTTGGTATTCTACACCAGGTATATCTTGTAGAGACTATGAAGTCTTTGTAGACTCAGAAGAAATCAAGAATAGAGTGAGCCTGATCTTAGAGAGGATCATATGGGAAAAGGAGACACCTTCCAAGACTCGCAGATAGATGCCAAGAGTTGAGAAGACTATCTTGTAGTTTTAGAAACCTCTAGGAGACATGAAATATCCTGGGAAGATTCCTTTGTTTTCAGTGATAGAGAAAGAAGCCAGTCAGAAAGACTGGGATATGAATTTTTCCCATGAGACTAGAAGGGAAATCAATGTCGACTTCCAAGATTGATCTAATAGATCAAGCATGTTGCAAATAAAAGTATAAATATGTACAAATACTGAATTGTGTCCTGAGGATTCTCCCAGCAAGAGGGATAATACTACGACGAGACACTTACTCCACTAATTGAAGAAATAGTTCCAGTGTTCGTGAAGACAACCAGAACAATCATGATTCTGATACGGTATGAGATTCAGGGGGAGAAATCCCTATATTTGAGATTGAGTTATCTCCAGTGCCAGTTGGTGTAGTACATTAGTTGGGTCATGGAGACATGAATACAATAGCATATAGAGTTACCTCCATGAAAGAAGAAGAGATACTTTCAATATTAGTTATTGAGCCACTCTCAGATGAAGTTGTTGCCGTGATAGAATAAAGGAGCTACTCTCATAATGCAATAGTTACAGTGGGAATGAAGCAATCATGCTCAACTTCAAAAATAGAAGCTGCAGGTGCAGAGTCCCAGTTCCAAAAGGAACAATTATAGAAAGAGTAGAGGACATACTCTCAAACAGTAAGACAGATAGTGCTTTGCATAAATAGCACATGATTGTGCAGATTAAGTTGCAGCTAAGCAATTGTACCAGGTTGGTACAATGTGATGTGAAAATTTGGTTTGAAGTTGAAGATATAAAGACTCATGTCTGCAGGTTGAATAAATATCTGTACGAGTTAAATCAATCTCTGAATAGCTTGGTATGGAAGAATTGATAGTTTCCTGAAGATCTTGGGATTTACCAAGAGTAAAGATGATTCTAACCTTTACTTCAAGTTATGAATGATGAGCCAGTTATACTGCTACTGTATGTGAATGACTTATTCTTAACAAGAGAAGAAAATCTCATCACAGATTGTAAGAAGAAGCTCACTGCAGAGTTTGAGATGAAATACCTAGGCTTGATGCATTATTTCTTAGGTCTTGAAGTTTGGCAGAGCCTAGAGAAGATCTTCCTTAACCAAGGGAAGTATGCAGTTGAAATACTGAAGAGATTTGACATGTTGGAATGTAAATCTTTGAACACACCCATGGAAAAAAATTTGAAGCTCCTGGTTGATACTTCGCTTATTGGTTCATTGATGTATTTGACGAATACCAGGCTAGATATATGCTTTTCTATGAACACCTTGAGTCAGTATCTGGTAGAGACCAGACGTGTTCACCTTGTAGCTGCAAAGCATGTGATGAGATAACTTAAGGGTACGTTGGATTATGGTCTCTGTTATACTGGAGATCATGAGTTCAGACTGTATGGTTATACCGATTCATATTGGGATGGAAGTGCTTCTGATAGAAATAACACTTCAGGATGTTGTTTCAGTTTGGGGTCAGCCATAACTTCATGGAAGAGCAGGAAGCAATCCAATATTTCTCTCAGCACGACATAAGTGGAATATATTGCATCATGTTTCGCCAGTTGTGAATCCATATGGCTTCAAAAGTTGTTGACAGGTCTATTCGATATGGAGATGGAAGCCACCATGATTCAATGTGATAACCAGATTTGAATAAAGATGACAAAGAACCCAATGTTCCATAATAATTTGAAGCACATAGAGATCCTGTATCACTACATTCGTGATATGGTGAAGAGGGGAGTTGTAAAGCTCCAATATGTTGGCACAGATGAGCAGGTTGGAGATGTGTTGACCAAGCCTCTGTCTCATGTAAAGTTTGAATACTTTCGAGACAAGCTTGGTATAGTTTGAAATGACCTCCCTTGAAAGGGGGAGTGATGCTGATGATACTATGGTATCCTGACCAACAACGGGTAGCTCAGTTAGGATTTTATATCCTAAGGGACTGATCATCCCTAGATAGATCCTAAAGGTCTGGTAAGGATGGTATGTTAGAGTACCTATGCATGTGTATGCCAACTATGGTCAGTAGTGGTAGCTCTGTTAGGATTTTATATCCTAGGGAATCTTTTGATTCCTGGGCAGATCTCGAAGGTCCAATAAGGACGGTCTATTAGAGTACCACGTGGTAGCTCCATTAGGATTTTATATCCTAGGGAATCTTATGATTTCCGGGTAGATCCCGAAGGTTCGGTAAGGATGGTCTGTTAGAGTAACACAAAATGTTGTTGTTGCACATGCCTCATTCTATTTCCGTATGATGGCGATGTTGTTATCTCAACCTCGTACTGATGATTTTGTTGTCTCAACCTTGTGCTGATGATGTTTTTGTCTCAGCCTCATGCTGATGATGTTATTGTCTCAACCTCGTGTTGATGATGTTGTTGTCTCAACCTCGCATTGATGATGTTGTTTTTGTCTCAACCTCATGTTGATGATGTTGTTGTCTCAACCTTGTGTTGATGATGTTGTTGTCTCAACCTTGTGTTGATGATGTTGTTGTCTCAACCTCGTGCTGATGATGTTGTTGTTTTAGCCTCGTGATGATGATGCTGATTGATTCAACCTCGTGTTGTTGATGATGTTGTACCATCCTCATGCTTTTGATGATGATGTACCAGCCTCATGTTGGTGAGATTGTTGCTCTAGCTTCATGTTATTGATGTTGATGTTTCAACTTCATGCTGACGATGATGATGACGATGCTATTCCAGATCCATGTTGTGAATTATGATGATGATGCTATTCCAACTCCATGCTGTGAATGATGATGATGATGCTATTCCAGCTCCATGATGTGAATGATGATGATGATGCTATTCTAGCTCCATGATGTGAATGATGATGATGATGCTATTCTAGCTCTATGCTATGAATGATGATGATGATGCTAGTCCAGCTTCATGCTGTGAACGATGACGATGATGATACTCCATCTCCATGCTGTGAATGATGATGAGAAAAACTTTCAATGATTTGTAGATATGCTAGTCAGTGTTCCAGATGCTGATGATGTTGCTACCCTCTCTCTCTCTCCTGATGATGTTGTATTGGGTTATGTCAGTAGAATACCCTTCTTGTTAAGGGGGAGTGTTGAAATATTGTAACTGCAAATAATATTCTAATTATAATTGAGTTATTATTATATAGATCAAATCCATTTTTTTGGATTGATCATGTCGGGTTTTGTATAAGACCAAATCCCCTCTTGTGGATTGGTGAAACCATATTCATATGGTGGTATTTGAGAAGTCGACCCCTAGGGTTTATTAAAGTGGTTTTAACCACTATTAAAATAAGTCAGCCCTGCTTGGTGAATATTCATAACCCTAGTGCCCCCTCAACTAGTATAAAGAAGTGAGGATGGTGCCTCATTCATTCACTCACTCACACTCACTTCTAGTGTGCATATTTTGAAGGTAGCTGCAGTTGCAAGAAGAAGGGGAGAGAGGTACATGCTCAATTCTAGTCTTTTCTTGGAGGTTTTGGTCTTTAGTCTTGGCATTGTATTGAAAATCTATTATTGAGGAAGTTTTTGCTGGGTTTTCTCCCCCATGAGGGTTTCCCATGATAAAATGATGTGTAGCCTTTGATTGTGTTTCGTTCAATGATCCTGCTTATGCTATTGTGCTCTAGTAAATTGAAAAGAACTTAACAACAACTCTAAATTTAACATAAGAAACTGTTAAAAAGGAAAAGAACTGGATTAAGAGATCCATATCTCTGCATAGGCAATTGAAGAATATGTACAGGCAGAATAGAGCTTATCAATCTCAAAATAGGAAGTTGAAGGAGGAAGTGTAGCAGTTGAAGGAACATATTGCAAAATAGAACCTGGACATATTGGCTCGGGTGGCCACTAGGAGACAAAGATGAAGCATCATCTCTGCATCAACATTATCAGTTTTTCTATGGTGTCTTATATATGCATGCTTATAACCCTAAGGAGTAATTTGGTCTTATGTTTCTATAATGATGCCCATATGCCATTTTTTCAAGTCACTTTAATGATTTAAAGGTTGTATCAGGTATTAACAAGGATTTTAAGGATTCTTGCACAATTTTGGCATCAACTGATATGTTTTGAGGACAAAGTGACACCTGCAAGAAAGTTTGTAGTGCTTCCTGTTGAAGGCATTGCGAACTGCTAAAATTGGGACAATTTGCAGCACACTTGCTACAAACTTGATAGTTACTTGGATTTTGAGTTGTAGAAGGGTTGCCACCTGTCAGATAAGGTTCGAATAACTCCTCATAGATCATTTAGACGTCAATGGACACTTGTTCCCAAGATCCAGCTCCATCAAATCTTCATGCAATGAGTTGGATACAATTGTATTTATTACTTCCAACAGCCTCCTGAAATTTAGCAGTTTGTTAGATTTTAGTTGTTTTGTCTGTTGCCATGCCTCTCCTAGGCACAAGATCCTATGCTAGAGATAGGTGGCGAGTTCAAGAATTTTTTTGATGGTTTTTTCTATTTAATGTGTAATATAACTCTAGAAGAGGGTTCAAATGGTCATAGATTGAGACTCATATCTTTACTCTCAGCTGTAAAAAGTTTCCAGATTGTATGTACTCAGACTTAAAAATCTTGAATGGTTAATGATCAACTTCTTCTCTTACTACCATATTCCGTGTTTTCATTCTTTCTTTGATGCTAGCTATTGATGAAGGATTCATCTTAGTACTTGTTCCTGAATGCAGTGAATGATTTACTGTTTATTTACTGGTGCAAGTGTTATCAAAGTACTCTCTTATTGATTAGGAGGTTCCTACTTGATGAGATTTCTACTGTATGTGTCTCAGAATTACCTGATGTAACCTTATGCATGTGTTTTATATTTTCTGCTACGTCTTCTATCTTTGCATTGATATTCTAAATGCTGGTCTGAGACTATTCAAACCTTTCTTCCAAGTGTATATTTTGTGGAAGTTTTGTGTTGATGTTTTAAGCTGAGTTTCTCACCCATTCGCTACACCTTGAACTAAACTCTTATCTTTTACAAATCTACAAGCTTTCTGATGAGTATTAGGCTCACACATATAGCAATCTAGGTGAGACTTATAGTACTAACATGTCCACTCTTATCACCATCAATATTTGATTTATCACCTTTATTGAATGCATGCATTCTTGTGCTACCCCAACTTCCTCATGAATTTTTCTTTCCTCTAAGAATCCAAATTGTTCTCTTGAGATTTGATTTGAGATAACACTTTTCAATCTTCTGGAAATGACCTTTGAGATGATTTTTTAATGTATTGGTATAAAGATATGGGTTTGAATTTCTTAAAGGTTGCAAGATTATCTTCTATAGGAATCAGTTCTAGTAAGGTTGTATTTAAGGCTCCCGACATTTTTTCTTGGTTTCCTATAGTCTCCACCACTCCTTGTAAATATTCTTGTATAAATTCTTAATTGCCCAAGAAAAATTCCACTGGTGGTCCATCAGGCCCAATACTTTTTCCCTTTTGAAAAATCAGCGAAGTCTAATACAATTCTTCTTTCCCAAATTCCTTTATCAGGGCATGATTATCTTCCTCATTGAAAAAACTAAAGATTGAGTTTGATAGCCTGATCACTTATTCGATTGTAGCATGAGTGTCTTCCTTGAAAAGTAAGGAAAAATGATTTAAACCTACAAATTCCATGTCCTTGAAATTTGTAGCCCGTGTACCATCTCCCATGTCAATTTTCTAAATAGACTTTATTTTCTTTCTACAATTTGCATATCCGTGGAAGAATTTTGTGTTCTCATCCTGGTGCAACAACCCCTTCCTTCCTTGGGGATACGCGACCTCCTGGTCTTGGATCTTTAAACTCCTGAGTCAAATTGACTCTTCGGGCCTTCAACAGACCCCAAACGCTCAACACGCACATGTCCCTTTTGTGTTACCTGCAGGGTCGAACTACCCGTGCCTTCGCTCTTCAGCACTCTCGACAACACTCAATTTCGGGAGTAATAACTCCACGCTAAACCTCCCTCTTAGGTGACCACAGGCTATGAATCTGGACCAACTGTTCACGAATTCAGGCTTCGGAAATACCCCGAGCTCTATGTTCAGCTCTTCCCGAAGCGCCCTTCTCCGAACTTCTAGATTTATTCCCCGTGTCTCCTATGTTGGGTATGTGTTATATTCTTTGCATGTGTGTGTGTGGGTGCGTCAGATTCGACAACTGCGTCTGATGATCCCTCGTAGTAGTTCTCTTTGTTTCATGTGTGCTGGGCACTTCCTAGGGGGGCCCAGGTATGGCCCCCCCTGGTTACGTGCAGCCCCCCGAATGTTTTTTTTTGGGTGGTTTTTGCTATTTTTAGTGGTTTTCTAAATTAATCCTGGATTAAGGGATTAGGGTTTTGGTATCTATGAATACCTAAAAACATTGTATTTATTGTATGGTGAATGGTGAAATTTGATATAATGAATATAAGAAAGGTTTTCCCCGGTTGAGGGTTTCTGGTATAAATCTCTGTGTACTATGTGAATGAGCCATTGGTTAATTTCTGTTTTACTTAAGAATCTATATGCATTGCTTTACTTTGGAGGTTTAAAAATTACATCCTACACGACCAACGTTTGAGATTACTTCGCGAGTTTGCGACTCTGCTCTTACACCACCTCCAAACTCACGAACTACGAAGTGACGAAACTCCTTATGGTCAACTTTCACACAGTTCTCCTAGATATGATGGTATGGAGTTATCCGCCTCCCTCCGAAACAAATCTTGTTCACGGGTTTTGATGAAAACCTCAGGGGTTCTCCTCCTTGAATATTTTCACTACTCTCCGTCCTGAGCTTGTCTTCCTCGACCTTCTCTTGTTCCTCATAACACCCACTTTGACACTTAGTCGAAATCTCGACCTGTGCACACCTTGCAACAAATTCTCTTCCACACTCAACTTCTCTTTGGATGATTTCACACTCTTTGCGACTGTTCTTCAACAACTTCTCTCTTCTGTGACTAAAGTCGCACTACTCCTCCTGAGATTTTGAATCTGAAAACTATGTCATGCACTACTTGCAGATGTCTATGCACTCCTTGCATACACAAGTTCATGCGATCTCTTATGAGCTTACGAGTTGAAACATACTCTGTCAACGCACTCCTTGCGGATGTTATGCACTCCTTGCACTCACTCGTAGAAGAGAAACAACTGAAACTTATTCACTCTTCACAGTGACTCATACATTCAACCATGTAAATGCATGCACAGATATAAGAACAAGAAATAACAGAGAATAAATCAAAAAAGTCTACCATTCACTCATTCAGATAGACGCAATGACAACATACATTTAGGACAATGTTCCTTTGTTATATTCATTCAACTGAAAATTACATACATTCATATACTACTTCTGTGTAGCTCTCAGCTCCTGGATACAATGGAAATGGATCTTGATCACAAGAGTGCCAACAACAACTATAATGGAAATCTACACACTAGATTCAACAACCTCTTCTCGACAACAATACAAAGCTTTATACAAGGGGTTCTCTTTGATCCTTTCCCTCCAACTACTCTATGTTATCCTATCAAAATAAAATCTTTCAACTACTTAACATTTATTACAATAAATATTTGAGTCAGACAGATAAGAGCGAACACTCCAGATCTGTATTGCAATCCTTCACATTAAATCAAAATACATTCCCTCATCGATCTTATGTGATGGCTCAACCTCCGATCATTAAATATGTTCATAACTCAAAATATTTTTCAGATATTACATTAATACACCAACTTTGGAATTCAAAATATTTCAAAACACGCGCTAGTGCGCCTAGCTGACTTCTGCTTGTGCTTTGCTGGTGATGCTCCTGCATCACATCCCCAACCCATAACCACAAATCTCTACTCTTAAGTATCCATAATCCTCTTTTTCCAAAATAATGATCCTCCTTTTATCTTCTAGTGACTTTATTTCAATTTCACTCAAATACAAAAATCCTTCACTATTGTAGAGTACCTATAAGGATTCTTCCACTTCTATAAGAACCCTGTCATCTTTTTTTCCCTTTCCCAGTTAGAAACAACCGTTTTTGCCTCTTTTAAGTTTTGGTGAAATTGAATTTGAAAATATTATTGTAGATTACCATTATAAGGTTTCCAAACAACTTTGATTTTCCCCACAAAATCCTCCACCTTCATCCACTCTGGATTTAATTTGAAGGGGCTAGTATGTTTCTCTATTATAGGGGCCACTTCTAATGACACTTGATTATGATTAGAGTCTCCCCCAGTGGCGACCCATTGTTTGATCCTCATGACTTCATATAAGAAGGATTAAGAGATTAAAATCCTATTGAGACTCTTGTCAATTCTAGTTTCTCCGTCTCCCTTATTACTCTACGTGGGAGATAGTTTAGAAGGTTCAATATCCAAAAGACCAGTTTCTTCCATTTTTCTAATCAAATAACTAGAGAGAGGATCCAGTTGAGTAGTTGGGCCCCAAAATTCTAATCCTTCTAAGGTGAAATTCAAGTCTCCCCTTATCACAACCAATCCATTTTGTGCATTATCTTTTTTGAAAATTCTATTCGAGTAGTCTTCCCTATCCATGCAAAGGCCATAAACATTCAACACTATGATATCTTTCCCCAGATCCAGAGAGAAAAAGGAGGTCCCTAGTCCCGTAGGAAAGGCCCAAGAATTAGTGAGGATGGAGGTGCTTTTATTCCATCTAGTCACATTCCCAACTGACATCCTAGTGGCATCTATAAAACAAAAGTCCCAATTACTTAATAGTTTAGAAAGTTCCTAGGTGATTCTCTCCCCATCTGAGATTGTATCTTGCAATAGAATAATATAAGGACTGATAATATCAACTAACATATTTATGAAGAAATTATTTGAGGGGTTGGCCAACCCTCTGTAATTGAAGGTCAGAAAAATCATTTGGAACTTTTGGTCGATGAATTTTCTCTATGAGCCACAATTAAGGATAGTTATTTCCCATGTTGGGTTGTTATATTCTTTGTAGTGAAAGTCGAAGGTCGAGGTGGATCGACTAGGTAAAGTCGAAGTCGAAGAAATTGACATCAAGCCTAAGGTCGAGGTGGATGAACCGAGTAAAGATGAATTCGAAGAAATCGATAGCAAGTCGAAGATGTCAACCGATAAGAGGCCGACAGGCGGGTGCATGGCAACCTACTAACTATTGAATGGAAGTTGATTTGTAATTGATTGGTAAACCAACTTAGAGTCGACTGTAACAAAATATCAATATTCGCGGGATTTTTAGCCAATGATCTGCGATGATATGTAACCATTTTTGGGTGCCTTTCTTTAGGGTTTTTCCTACTGTAAAGCTTATAAAGAAGGTGTGTTGGAATGTTGTAAAAACTAATATTTAGAGAAATTGTTTTAGAGGTTGTTGGTCATGTAGATGTAAGCCGAATTGGCTACAAGGTTGTTCTTGTGTAAAATAAGAAGGTATGATGTCGATTGTGTATTAGGTGTAGACAAAGGTTAGGCATGTAACCTTTTATTTTGAAGGAATAAGACAACAAGAGAGAAAAACGCTCAAGGAATGTTGGTTTTCCCGTTTGGGTTTCCAGGGTAAAATCTCTATGTACTGTGTTTGCTTTGTCATTTACTTTCTTGATTAAATATTTCTTCCTCTCTTTTGCTAGGCTTAGTGTGGAAGTGTTCCACATTTCCTAACATGTGGTATTTCTCCCACTTGTTTTCTTCTTTGTTGAAACCGAGAGATTTATGAACTCTCGTTCACAGACCCAGGGGAAAAATGCCCATTGCTTCTTTGCACCAAGAGAAATTCACAACACTCACAGACTTGGTCAAAGAGTCTACTATGTTTTCCAACGTGTCTACTGTCTCCAGCAACACCTTGTTTCTTTCCACCATGTCTCTTACGAAATGGTAATATACATCAATGTGCTTAGTATTGGAATGATAAGCTGGATTCTTTGCCAAAAATATTGCGCTTTGACTATCGCAACTTATCTTCATAGCTCTCTGCTCAAACCCGATTCCTGAACACAACCTTTGCATCCATATTGCTTCTTTGCTTCCGTGAGTGGCTACCATGTATTCAACTTGTTAGAACAAATATTGAAATTTCTAAACTTTGTATCCCTCGCCAATTTTTTTTCAAGTTGCGCTAGCTTTTAATCCTTGCGTCGTCTGGCGTCAGCCTTTTCCGCTGTGGTAAAACCTCTAAACCTTTCGCCATTTTTTCCAAGCTTCTCTACCGTAAAATCTCAAATCCTTGCGTCGCCATTTGTCAAAATCTCAAATCCTTACATCAAAAGGTTTCCAAGTTATCCAATCTATCTTAAAAGGTTTCCAAGTTATCTTATCTGTCTTAGTTCGCAATTTGAAATAGATCTAAAAATGCCATGTTGTTAAACCAAACTACAATTCTTTTTTAAATTGTATTATTTTAAAATTATTTTATATAATTTTGAAATAATATTTATTTATTATTTTTAAAGGTTTGGTTGTTAAACCAAACTACAATTCTTTTTTAAATTGTATTATTTTTAAATTATTTTATATAATTTTGAAATAATATTTATTTATTATTTTTAGAGGTTTGGTTGTTAAACCAAACTACAATTCTTTTTTAAATTATTTTATATAATTTTGAAATAATATTTATTTATTATTTTTAAAGGTTTGGTTAAAAAAAAATTCTTTTTTAATTTGCATTATTTTTAAATTATTTTATAATTTTGAAATAATATTTATATATTATTTTTAAATTATTTTATAATTTTGAAATAATATTTATTTATTATTTTTAAAGGTTTGGTTAAAAAAGGGTTTTACTTATCCAATCCCTAGGTCGTATGTAGCTCTTCAAGTTATCATATAGCTAACTCATATTCACCAAGTATTTTTATGTAGCTCTTCAAGTTATCATATAGCTAACTCATATTCACCAAGTATTTTTATGCAAACAAATATTGGGCCAATTACCTCACGGGCCCAATCTCCAGTTAAAGAACCAAGCCAAGCACGTGCAATACAACACAAGTCAGCCAAGACCGAGTGCCCAAGCACCAGGCATCAAGACAAATGGAGGAGGAGCTCACAAGGGGGCCCAAAAAGAGTGCACTACACAATGACAAGATTTGCATCTATCGGTCTATTTTAACAACAAACTATCGACTCACCGGAGTAATGTGGGATATTTCCCATATGCAAATAAAAAATGCAGCATCAAGCATCTATCCAACACTGAATAAAACCATTCCATAGGCCAACACTGTTGACCAAGAACTATGGCCACAATGTAAGAGGAGAAAACTCGTATTGATAGCACGAGGGTGTCTGATCCATGCTCTGGGATGCACAGATGTCAAGCTCGCTTTGAGTTTATTTTCCAGATGTTAATATTTAGAAAATCACCAGAGATATGCCAAATGCCCATTCGAAGCTTATGTGTGCCCAACTGATGAGAAAATATAGATGTCTATTCCACTTCTGAGATTGATCGCATTGCTCAATTTGCCTTTGAGATTTCCAGAAAACGGTGTTGGAAAATTTGCTTGGTTGAACAGGTCAATGTGTTGGAGTCTTCATAGCTTTGGAGGGAGACAATAACAACAGTTGGTAGTCACTATTCTGATATTCAACTGTCTCACATGTATGTTGACAATGCTGCAATGCAACTGATTTGGGATCCAAAGCAGTTTGATACAATCGTGACCAACAATATTTTTGGCGACATTTTGTCAGATGAAGCATCTATGCTAACTGGAAGTATTGGAATGCTTCCATCTGCCAGTGTTGGTGAATCTCGGCCAGGGGTTTTTGAACCTGTGCATTGGTTCAGCTCTAGATATTGTTGGCCAGGACAAAGAAAATCCCTTAGCCATGGTTCTTAGTGCAACAATGCTTTTGAAGTATGGCCTTGGTGAAGAATATGCAACACGTCGCATTGAGAACACAGTCTTAGCAACTTTGGATAAGGGGTATCGTACAGGTGACCATATGTCTCCTAGAAAGACCAGATGAGGCCTGACATGAGACTTGTTTGGGAAGAACCTTTTTGGTCTAGTATTTCCCGTCATTAGGATCAACCCTGTTGAAGAAGGCATTCATCATTGTAATGCCAACAATTTTGGACTTCATGGATGTATATTCACAAAATACATCAAAAAAGTAATCATGTTAAGCGATGCCATTGGAATTTTTATGCAAGTCATTGGTTCTGTGAAGAAAATTGGAGATTTGGATGAAATTTGTAAACATAGAGTGTTGTGAGTGGGAAATCCTCTACGGACTAGCACTTAGGGTTAAATTATGAATGCAGAAGATACCTAAAGATTTCTACTTTCTACCGTCTTCCCAGACCTAATCCCCATTATTCTTAAGCAAATACATAGTTAAGAAGATCAAGTGAGCATACCTTATTTCGAGCGTTTGATGTAGATCCTTCCTCATGCTTTATCGCTTTTTGATTGCATCTCTCCTCCCAAGGCTGACCTGCATTCACACAAAACAAAAAACAAACTCCACATGCATTTGATATATAGATTAATGGGTTAGAGATTCAATAAACAAGTATGCAATAAACCATGAAAACCTCATATGGTGGGACGGGAAAAGTATTTCTTTATTATTAACTTCAACAAATCAACTTACATGATGAAGCCGGCCACTGCTCCACAAACCTGGTCCTGGGATCCTCTTCAACTGTCCTTCAACTTCTTTGCTCTATCTTTCTCTTTGCACAAGGATGGCTAAAGGGTTGGGACAAAGGGAATGTGCAATTGGGTATAGTTTCTTTACTATGATTCTCCTCCTCCAAATGGGACCCCTAACCCTTCTTTTATAGGCTAGAAGAAGCTAGGTATTTGGATGAACCCTCGGCCATGCATGGCCAAAAGGTTTAGTTAACTAACCCAAAGCTGTGTGTTCCGTCGAAAACTTTCCTTTTTTCATGCTTTTGTAGGTACACGCGGGTTGTTTTGGGTCAGCGAGCATGTACACGCATGCAGTAATAGAGCAGGGTGCGTGGGCCTTTATAAAAAGTGTTTTTAAGAAGAGTTGTTCAGTAGTGATTTGGCAAAGAAGGAATCTGAGATGGCCTGATGCCAGGTAAGCATGTCTGGTGCAAATTAGGGTTATAACATCGAGTTTGCCTATGAGACCTCCCGGATGAGGAATTTAATAGTCTTATGGATATGCATGCAATTGGTCTACTCTCCTGGCTTGTTGATGTAATAAGCAACTTAAAGTTACTCTGCCTTGTGATGGTCAGAGGAAATAGAGTAGCGAATGTTAACACAGTCCCACAAGCTATTCTGATATATGCTATGGAACTCAAACCTTATATTGAAGAGCCTGCACTCTTAGGAAGGACAATTTTATGACCATTTGATTTGTGTGAGTCTATAAAATTGTTTGGGCATCTAGCTCTATCAACAAACACAGGTGTTAAAGAAAGCAAACACTCAAACTTTTAGTCCATCAAAAATACTTGGAAAAACTTCTTATTAAATTCAAGATGATGTTAAGGTGCATCTGGGTCCAAAGATAGAAAATCAGCGGGTGGCAGGGAATTTCCAGTATTCGAGAATCTAAGTGCACACTCGACAACAGAGGATGAATATCAGTTAGTATCCTTTCAGGTTATTTTCCAACTAACCGATGAATTGTAAGTCCATAAGTCAACAAAAAATTCTATATGCTCAGGCATTAGGTTAGCAGTCCATAGTGAATATCCCAGATTTTTTGACATAGGTGACATAGCACCTAGTAATTAGAATATTCGATGAACATATTCAGGTAGCAGTTAAATTTTTCATGAACAAATGGAAGATGGCAGAGCAGAGAACTTGAAAACATAAGATAAATACGAATTCCAGATTTCTTGTAACAAATCGAATTGTCTTTTACTCCAAAAAGTTTGAGTCCAGCCTCTAAGCAAGCTCGAAGAGTTTTAAAACTGATTTGATTTTAGTTTTATTTCTAATGA
Source organism: Picea glauca (assembly GCA_000966675.3). Taxonomy (NCBI): domain Eukaryota; kingdom Viridiplantae; phylum Streptophyta; class Pinopsida; order Pinales; family Pinaceae; genus Picea; species Picea glauca. The sequence goes on along the minus strand of JZKD02S0588595.1, from coordinate 58,749 downwards.
TAACCATCAGATTTATTTCTAGCAAATTGAGAATAATTGAGGAATAAATGTTTGAAAGAGATTGATTCCATATTTCTAGCCATTGAAATAACAGACAAAAGGTTCATTCCAGGATACACATGGTAATTGGAGTTCAGGTGGCAGTCTAGTGCAAATTTTAAGAGGATAAAGGTCACAAATTTCGAGGCCTAAAATCAACTTGCTATCTGAGTCTGTGATGTTTATGCCATCTGTATAACAGTTGGTAGTGCTAGCGAACATCCAAGGTGGCACTCTATCCTAGATTTTTGGAGCATTTTCAAGGTCTAAATCAAATCTTTGCAGATGGATCGAGACACCTAGCGGTAGTTCCAGATTTTATTTCAACAGCTTCCAGCATCCTCTGCAGTTGGAGAGAACTATGGCAATCAAATTTAGATATATTTTAATTGATTTTCTTTCCAATAAATGAGGAAGATATTGTTGTTATTTGGGTTATAAAAACAAAGACTTTGTAATTAGAAAGGGGGGACAACCCAAGAGCCTTTTGGCCTGGGATTGTGATGTAATCTTTTCAATAATATTTTACAGAAACAGAAAGATTCTAAACCTCATGTGTTAAATCATGTATTTTCTGTGCTTTGATGTTCTATCAACCTTTTTCTCCTTGTCATTAATTCATTTAGGTTGTAGCAGTCACAATTCAATACAACCTCTGCAGTGACTGAATTTAAAAAGCATTTATTTGATGGCGGATTTTCCTCTATTTTGCTGTGAGAAAAACAAGACCCATGCTCAGATATATTTGCTTAATTTTCGAAGATTAAATGCAACCTAAGTGAGTTTTGTGTTATTTCTTCTACTGAAGGGAAGGACATATTTATCCTTGTTAGATACATTGATTTTAATTTCAGTTTTGTTTATCTCACTTCTTCTATCTATCCTCATGACTTTAAAAGGATTTAGCAGTCGAGGTCATGCTTTTTTATTTCCGATTTTTAATGATTGGAAGTCTCGTTCAAACCTAGTTCTAGAAGCTTCCAATAACTGGTCAATAAAAAATTATTATCTTCTTCAAAATGTGCTAAGGCTTGGCTCTACTACAACCTAGAGTCAAATCTTGTGACAACACAACTTCTGTTGTTGACAAGGCTACGACCGCTTATCGCTTAATCATCCAACTGATTTCTCCATCGAACATCTTGAAAACATATCCACTGGTCAATCTTTGACGATCCAAATATCCATCCCAGTCGACGTCGAAAAATCCATGTACATCTAGTTCACTGTCTGTTATAGCCCCAAAATTCCCTACCTATGCATACATGGCATTGGCCTTTCTACTTACACAATTTGCCAATTTACTACTGACGCTCTTTCTTAAAAACTATTTTTTGGAGCATGTACATGCCCTGTTGAACTACTACCCATGTACACACACTTTCTACACACCAGAAAACCCACATACATATTCTTGTTGCATACTAAACATCCCGCGTTTACGTCCAAAATTTTCAAGGAATTCGGCAGATTTTACGGGCTATTGGGGTTTTCCCAACCATTTTACCCATTGTAGCCCGTCCCCAAACCCAATAACTATCCTTTTTTCATATAAAAGGAGGTCTTGGGGTCCCATTCCAACGTCAAGCAAGAGATCAAAGAAACTCTGCCAAAATCCCTTCCCCCCTCTAGTCCAAGTTTTGCATCCCTTTCTGAGATTTGGCCTCAACATTCCCTCTCAAGCCGCTTCTCTTATGCAAACCCTTCCCTTTTCCTAAGGAGATCATTTGATTGTGAGAGGTGAGTATGGAATGATGCACTTGGAGCAGTAGTAAGAGGATCCCAAACTAGGTTCATGGAGTGTTTCCGACAAGAAGGTTGTAACTTTTGTAATCTTCACATCTGAATAAAAGAGTCCTTTTTTTTGTCTCAATTATTGTGTCTTTTATGCTTAATTGATTAATGCATTTACATTTATATTTGAACCCTAACATTGATAAGTAGAGATAGAATATATTGTAGCTTTGTTTGTCTCAGTTGTTTGCAGGTTAGCTTTGGGAAGAGACTGACAATCCAAGAAACTACAAAGGAGAAGGAGGTCTACATCGGACACTTGGACCTAAGGTACACCTACTTTCCCTTCTCTTGTCTTTTAAAGTTCAGATAGTTTGGGGTAGTTCAGAAATAGGACTGTCTTTTAAGGGAGATCATTATTCTGCCTATATTTAGACCCGATATAGTAATAGGGAGATTTTCCCCGCTAGAAGAATTGGAGACTCCACTAGGCAGTCTCTCTAGGGTCTTAGTGGGAGATTTTGGTTTGATTTGATTTTCAGTTTCTTTGTGAGTTTTCTGAGTGTTCTGAGTCAGTTTGGGTCTCTGATCACCTTCCAGGTGCCTACCATCTTCCCTTGCCCAAGTTGTCTGCCCAAAATTTTTCTTTTTTTGAAAATTTACAGAGGTGTACGCGTCTTGTTATCTATACAACACGCGTACATAAGTGTTCTACATTATATACAACCCACGTACAAACGTAGGCTGGCTGTGCACACCATGCGTCTCTGTGGTTTTGGAATAAAATTTCATTTTTTTTTCCTTTTCCTACTGGAAACTTGTGGTTCTTGGGTCTTCCTGAGTTCCATAAACCTCTATTGTTTGGGTTTGAGACAGTTTGCAGGCTCAAATTGTTTATGAAATAACAAAAAGAAATCCTCTTATGTCTCTGTGTTTCCTAGCATTTTTAACTTATTTTTAGCTTGAATTTTAAGAAAATTAATCGTGTATACTGCATGATCGTGTATTTTGCAGTTTCTTTTATCATCTTTTGTTGGTTCTGCTTTGATTGGAAGAAAATTTAAAAAAAACAAAACCTAGTTTTTTTAGGTCTCTTTCTTTCTTTGCATTGTTATTTGAAAAAGAAAACATAAATTAGCATAGATTTGTGTTTTCTTCTCATCTTGAAATCATTTCAAAAGAAAAATAAGAAAGAAAATCCTTTCATTTTCTCTTTTGTTTCACTCGAAAGTTTCATTGTGCATTTTGCATGGAAAGGAGAAAATATTGCATTTCTAGGTTTGAAGGATTGTTCATGCTTTCTGCTTGAAACTCTTTTTCATTTGTAGAATTATAGTAAAGTCTTCTTTTTCAGTGTTCTAATAAGTTTCATTTTTGCAAGAGTCTCAAACAACATAAGTTGTAATTCCATTCCTTGAGTAAGAAAAGCCCATAAAACAAATGAAAGCACTAATCTAAAATATATTAGTAACACTTTTTCTAGGGTTCACCAATATCTTAGGCTATGGCCTTGGATTAGGTGTGGAGAAGTAAAATCTCCAAGGCCAACCAAAACTTAACTTAGGTGTCTGTGCTAGGGTGTGAAAAATCCACTTTGTAATTACTTAATCAGGGAATCTCCTCTCACACAGGAGTCAAACACAAGGCCGCGTGGAGGACGGTGATGGAGATATCCACTCACGATCTCGACAAAGTGTTTGGAAGAGTGTGTATTTGGGGTGAATCCTGTAGCGTTATTGGACCAAATTGTGTCAGATATTTGAAACACTTGGATCTGCCCAAGGTACTCTAAGAGTGATTCTAGCCCTGTTGCGTTTCATGCCTCAGGAGGATCTTCGGGCTTAGTTACCCTACCCATACACTCGCCCGGTTGTCAACTGTACCCCCGTGGTTGTTGATTACAAGTTGGTGGCCTAGTTTCCATTATATAGGTTGACACATAGGTGACTGCGAGGGGTGTATCACGGTACCTAAGGTAGACTCTATACTCTCTGGGCGACACCCGAAGGGACCATCGGTCGGATGTTTGGGTAACTGCTTCTCCTGGCTAGTCATTTTCCTTTGTGAATGCTTTGGATGATCAAGACTTCATCTCCCTTGGTCGGAAGTATTTATAAGGGTAGTTTGTTTGGTTTGTATCTTTTTGTGATTTTCTTCTTAGTGGTGTGCTCTGTGCTCCCTAGTTTTCCATAACGAGTTATTTAGTCATTACTTTGGGTCTCTGACCTAAGGTGGTAGACCGCCCACTCTGCCGGTCGTGAGGACTTTTCGGTCTTCCTCTTAGAAAAGTGGAGCCGCCTCTTTATAGGTGTTGTTTTTTATACCACTGGTTTGTTAGAGTAAGTGTGTGAGACTTTTACAGACTTGAACGATTCCAGAAGGGAAGAACCGGTGCATAAGATATTCATGACAAAAGTTCCTGACGATACCAACCAAGGAACGCCTTCGCAAGGGTATTCTTGTGCTTTTCCTTTCTTTGGAAATGTTGGTGTCCCTTTGATAGCTACGTTATACATTCCTGGGTTGAATGTGGGACTACCGGTTTGGTTGGGTACCATTCCAAATGTCTCGAATGCTCTTGATGCTTATCAGTTAAGCACCTTATGTCATGGGCATCATGTTGATGTTCCTTCATCAACAAAGTCTTCTCCTCCTCCTTCTACCTTATTTGGTGAAAGTATAGCTACTAGTAACTGAAAGTCTAAACGAAATAGAAATAGGAAGAATAGGAAGAAGAAATCACCAACCTCTGTGAGTCATGTTGGAGATAGGTAGTCAACCTCTGCAAGTCATGTTGAAGACCAACACACAACCTTTGCAAGTCATGCTGAGGGCAAGAACTCAACCTCTACAAGTCATGATGGGGGAAAACGTCTAGTCACTGCTAGTCATACTTACTATAGGTCTGTAGCCTCTGCGAGTCATGTTATCAACACATCACCAACCTCTGTTAATCATGTTGGAGATGTGAAACTAACCACTGCAAGTCATGCTAGGGGCACAAGTCTCGTCAAAGCGAGTCATATTAGTGATATGAAACCATCCACTACTAGTCATGCTGGGGGCATTAATTCCGTTGAGAAACCTAGACATATAGGATGTAAGCCTAAGTTCCCTTGTAAGATTTGCAAGGGAGATCACATTACTCATTTGTGCCCTGGCATTCTAGAGGCACGAAGATTGTGGTCCCTGTATACAAGCTCTTTTGATTATGAGTCTTGTGAGGTTTCCTCATAACCTATTCACCCATTGGTTGATGAAGTGGTCGTGTGGATGCAATATTCGGCTAATCCCACTCCTCCTTTAGGGGCTGATGCACCTTCAAACCATGCTCTCTTGCAGCCTATTTAGCTAGTGGTTGAGAAAGTGGTCATGTCGATGCAATATTCGGATGATCCCACTCCTCTTTTGGGGGGTGATGTGCCTTTAGACCATGTTGTATCGCATCCTTTTCAGCCAGTGGTTGAGAAAGTGGTCACGCCAATGTAATCTTCGGCTAATCACACTCTTCTCTTGGAGAGTGTTGAGTCTACCAAAGTGGTCACGTGGATGCAATCTTCGACTAATCCCACTCTTCTCTTAGAGAGTGTCGATTCTACCAAAGTGGTCACACCGATGCAATCTTTGACTTATCCCACTCTTCTCTTGGAGAGTGTTGATTCTACCAAAGTGGTCACACTGATGCAATCTTTGGCTGATCCCACTCTTCTCTTGGAGAGTGTCGATTCTACCAAAGTGGTCACCCTGATAAAATATTTGGCGAATCCACTCTTTTGATGGGGAGTGATGTGTCTACCGACTATTTTTTTAGCATCTCCAGTTTAGTGCCTTCAGAACAAGGGGGAATTCCGCTCACTTCAAGCACACCCCCTCTAAGTCCTAGGATGGTTTCCTTTAAATGGAATGACCTTGTTGAGCCTCACCTTCCTTCTTCTGCACCCTTTCAAATAAGGGTTGAATTTAATTCAAAAAACATTTATCGATGTATTGTAGATGAAGGAGCCTCTGCAAGTATTTTATCATCCTCAGATTGGCAAGCTTTGGGTTCTCCCGAGCTTGTGTTTGCATCACATGAGTTGTTGGATTTTGACAGACGTCCCAATGAATATTTGGGGATTCTTCCTCAGTTACCTATCTCGTTAGGTGGGAATATTTTCCTTGTCGATGTTATAGTGGTGCAAGGCCCGTTATATTTCAATATGCTTCTTGGGTGTGATTATGTATATGTTATGAATGTTGTGGTGTCTACGCTCTTCCAGGTGATGTATTTGCCTCATGATGGAAGCATTGTCACTATCGACTAGCTGGCATCTGATTATCACCATCCTAATTCGACGTTAGTTCATGCTGCCTCTTTATATGTTACTAGTGTTCACATAGACTCTACCCCGCCACAGATAAATTATGTGGCGTCTTATCCTCGATGTTCAATTGCTTCTGAGAAGGAACCTGCACAATCATGTTTGCCTTCTCAATACATGGTCTTGGCAATTGATCAGTATTTTTATCCAATGGGGCCATGGGATCCCTTGCTTCCACCTCTTGATCCGAGTGGTCTTGAGTTTACTTTTGAATCTGATCTCATTGTTTGTAGATCCTCAAGCCCTCGTGCTTGTGATTCTTCGCTGATAGACTCTGCCAGTCTTGGCCAAAACCTTCATCATCATATGTAATATGGTCAATTTGCTTCGCCCTTTGGGACTGTTGACCCTCTTCATTCGCGTGATTTCTCGGATATTGAATTGCCTTCGGATGAGACTATCCTTGAATCCATGACTATGGTCTCTATACCATGGGAAGAATTACACTATGGTTTATGTTTCCTTCCCTTTTGGGATAATTTTTAGGTTGACTACCGAAGAGACTTTTGTTCAGAGCCTAAAAATGGGCTCTACCTGAACCAGTACTATGCATGAGCTGTAAGGCTATGCGGTGCTTTGTACCATATTGTACAGTCTAGGTTTGTTGTTTTCAAGTTTTTATTCAGTAGCACCTCTTATTTTCTAGAGTTTCTATCTATATTGGATTTATTAACTTCTGGATGAGTGTTATTAGCCTTATATACAGGATATTGGAGACATTTTTCTTTGACATTTGTTACTTATATCGATCCGTTCTGACATGTATTGACCTCAAAACTAGAATATAGGTTAGTTTTTTACCTACTTGCATTTTTTTCATTATTCATTTCCTGGTTCACTTGGCCTTAGGATCGACCCCACTGAATTGCGGCACTACCCTTACTTGCTGATAAGTGTGTCGTACTTTAAGTGGTAGAGCCTTCTTTCCATGGGAATCCTAGTTAGAGCCTTTTTTTCCATTTGGTTCCCATGCCAAAGTACTTCATAGGCACATGAGTCCTTTTATTCCCGCCATGACTTTGTTTTGAAGCCTCATTCTTCTTCTTAATATTTTTTTGGCCTACCCGAGGGACTCCCTATGAGCATAGTTTGTTGTCTTTCAAGCTTGCTTAAATTTTCAAAGCAATATCCAATGAGACTTCCTTTATTCTTTTCAATCTCGTCTGGATTACTTGAGAAAATAAGCCCCCTTGGAGTCTTCTTTAAGCCCATTTCAGACTCTTTAAAAATGAAAATATTGCCGAGCGATCTTGTTTCCCTTCACGCTCGCCAAACTCAAATTTGAAGGCACATCTGTTCGACGGTAGTTTACCCCTTTTTCGGTCCAGACGACTAATTTTACGAATAAAGGTATGCTCTAGGAACTTCGGTTCGTTAGAAGAGTATTCTTAGGCATAAGTTTAACCCTTTTTCTGGCCCGAGGGACTAAATTTTTGAAAAAGGAACATTCTCCTTGGTTTTGGTTTATCTCTTTTTTGGGACTTGGAGATTACTTACGAAAAATGAACCCCCCCAGAGTCCATAGTTAAGCTCTTTTTTGACTCCCTAAATATTAAAAGATCACCGAGTGACCTTATTCCTTTACACTCGTTAAATTTTTCCATAAGAATATCTGTTTGGCATGAGTTTAACCCTTTTTCCCGCCAGTAGATTATTCAAGAAAAAGGTACGCCTCGAGAGATTCATCTCGCCGGGAGAGTTCTCCTCAGTTATATTTTATACTTTTTCGGGCTAAGGATACTAAACCTAGAAAAAGTTTGTGAGTCCATAGTTAGGCTCTTTTTAGACTCCTTAAAATTGAAAAGGTCCCTGAGTGATCTTGTCTCAATCACACTCGTTAAAATGGTTTTGAAGAGACGTATTTTTTAGTATATTTTTACCCCTTTTTCGAACCGATTGGACTAATTGCGATAAAGGTACTCCCTGGAGTCTTCTTTTTATGTATTTTTAAACTCTATAAACGTGAAAAAACCACCGAGCTTACCTTCTCTGGGCTCGTAAAAATTTGCATGGAAGGAGTCTTGTTGTGTCATGCTTGATTGCATCACTTGTCTCATCCTTACGTCTTTGGCCTAATTCTGACTCCATGTTGCTCTCAACTGAACCTTTAAAGCATTCCTTATACGCAAGCCTTGCAACACTTTTTCCCTTGCGATTCGACACCTTGACCCATGGAGGAATTTTCCTGAGTGTCCTTATCCTGCACATATCTCCTTGCCACTGAACATCAGTATGTTCCATGCGCTTGGAACCAGTTTTCTTGCTCGTGACACTTGTTCCTCCTATGTAACATAACATTATTTTATTCTTTATCAAGATCATTAAAAATTGAAACAGACAAAAAAATTCAAATATTCCAAAAAGAGGGGACGGACAATTACACTCTTTTTTCGGCAGCAATATAGTTTCCCTTGGAAAAAGAACATCCTTCCATTTGTTCGTCAAGAGTTGGGATCTAGTATGACCTTAAGAAGTTGTTCTCACTACATAGAGCTGTGTCCTCCTCCATTTGGTTACTCTTCCAAACATATGGAGAGTTTGTGGTGCCAATGTTATGTTGCCTGAGTCTTATCATCTGTCGTGCTTTTGTCCAAGAGAAGTTTTATCCAACATGAGTCGACCATTCTGCGATTTGTCTCTTTATTTTCATGAGTCAGCCATCCTGAGAGTCCAGTCAAGTTCGAATTCGAAGTCAATGAAGTTCTATGCCTGATGTTCGAGATCCTCTAGTATTTCCCCGACGACATGTTGAAGACCTCAGGGTAGTGAGTCTTACACTCCCATTGTACTTATACATGACTTTTGAAGATATTGAAGTTGTTTCTCAAGCTATGAAGACCTCATCTCCAGCCACAGGGGTCAATGCTTCTTGAATATGCATACTATATTGTACTTGTATATATTCAAATGATTTTGAGATGTAGATCCGATGTGTATTGCTTGCGGCTACACTTTATATAGAAATTTATATATGACATGGATTTTCAGTGTACTTGATTGGCAACCATGATTAGTTCATCCTGAGCATGGGTATACCCTCCCCAAAGAGATTATTATTGTTTTTCAAATGGCACATCCCGAACTCTGGTCCCAGGCTCACTCCACTATGTGCTGGTAAAGATATTGTAATTTATTTCAGCCATCAGTTGCTTTTATGAAATCACACATTAGGGGGCATCTGTTATAGCCCAAAAATCCCCTACCTATGCATACATGGCATTGGCCTTTCTACTTACACAATTTGCCAATTTACTGCTGAGGCTCTTTCTTAAAAAACTATTTTTTGGAGCATGTATGGGCCCTGCTGAACTACTTCCCGTGTACACACGCTTGATGCACACTAGAAAACCTACGTACATATGCCTACTGCATACTAAACAACCCATGTTTACCTCCAAAAGTTTCAAAAATAAAAAATTTAAAAGTTGCAAGGAATTCCGTAGAGTTTACGGGCTATTGGAGATTTCCCAACCATTTTACCTATTGTATCTGGTCCCCAAACCAAATAAATATCCTTTTGTCATATAAAAGGAGGTCTTGGGGTCCCATTCCAACATCAAGAAAGATATCAAAGAAACTTTTCCAAAATCCATTCCCCCCTCTAGTCCAAGTTTTGCAGCCCTTTATGAGATTTGGTCTCAACATTCCCTCTCAAGCCCCATATCTTATGCAATCCCTTCCCTTTTCCTAAGGAGATCAGTTGATTGTGAGAGGCAAGTATGGAATGATGCACTTGGAGTAGTAGTAAGAGGATCCCAGACTAGGTTCGTGGAGCGTTGCTGACAACAAGGTTGTATCTTTTGTAATCTTCACATCTGAGTAAAAGAGTCTTTTTTCTGTCCCAATTATTGTGTCTTTTATGCTTAATTGATTAATGAATTTACATTTATATCTAAACCATAACATTGATAAGTAGATATAGAATATCTTGTAGCTTTGTTTGTCTCAGTTGTTTGTAGGTAATCTTTGGGAGGATACCCACAATCCAAGAAACTACAAAGGAGAAGGAGGTCTACATCAGACACTTGGACCTAAGGTACACCTACTTTCCCTTCTCTTGTCTTTTAAAGTTCAGATAGTTTGGGGTAGTTCAGAAATAGGACTATCTTTTAAGGGAGATCATTGCTCTACCTATATTTAGACACGATATAGTAATAGGGGGATTTTCCCCACTAGCACTGTCTCCTCTAGGTTTTACTTGGTAGCACATAGCATAGTCTTTTGTGCCACACAGATACCTAAATACTCTCTTGACAATTGTCTAGTGCTCCTTTCTAGGTGTCGACATGTATCTACTCAACACTCCCACTACATGGGAAATGTCTGGTTGGGTGCATACCATCAAATACATTGGACTACCAACAACAATTGCATATGGAACACATGCCATGTCCTCTATTTCCTCCTCTATCCTTGGACACTGTTCAACAATTAGCCTTGCTCCCACAGGAATTGGCACCTTCACAGGTTTGCAATCTTGCATGTTGAAATGTTTTAAGATTGTTTCAATATCCTTTTTCTGGTTCAACCAGATCTTTCTATTTGCTTGATCTCTCTTTATCTCCATTCCCATAATGAAGTTCGTTACACCAAGATCCTTCATGTCGAACTTGGAGGATAGATGCTTCTTCACCTCCTTTATTGTGTTCATGTTGTTTCCAATTAGTAACATGTCATCAACATACAATGCTACATATATGAAACACCCACCTTCTTCTTTGGAATATATGCAATGATCAAATTTGCTTCGCACACATCCCAAACTAAGGATGTATGTGTCAAACTTTTAGTACCACATCCTTGATGATTGACTTAGACCATAAAGGGATATTTTCAATTTGCATACCAAATCTTTCTTTCTCCTTACTACAAATCCTTTAGGTTGTTTCATGTATATTTCTTCTTCCAGGTCCCCATGTAGGAATGATGTGTTTACATACATCTGTTATATTTCCAGGTAAAATGCTGCAACCAAAGACATTAGTACCCCAATGAAAGTTAATTTTGCAACAGGGGAAAAAATATCACCGAAGTTGACTCCTTCGACTTGCAAATATCCTTTTGCTACCAGTCGAGCTTTGAATTTCTTGACTTGACCTGCGACGTTCATTTTCTTCTTGAATAAATATTTCTTCCTCTCTTCTTCTATGTTTAGTGTGGAAGTGTTCCTCATTTCCTAACATGTGGTATTAGAGCTTGGTTTAATGACCTTGGATCTAAGATAAAATCTAAGTACATTAAGAGTCATAAGTCAGAAATATTTACAGATTGTTCCTAAAGAATGGCGAGTAGCTCGAGAATAGAGATCGAAAAATTCAATGGCCAAAATTTTGAGCTTTGGAAGCTTAAAATTGAATAACTCCTTGTAGATCGAGAACAATGGGAAACAATCTATCTAGGTACCATTCCAAAAGGTATGCCAAGGGAAGAATGGGAGAAACTTGAGAGAGGGGAAAGGAGTATTATTTGACTTTGTCTTGCAGATTCGGTACTACTGAATGTCTCACGTGAAGATTCAGCCAAGAAACTGTGGGACAAGTTGGGGAGCGTGTACCAGTAAAAATCCCTAGTAAATAAGTTGTTCCTTAGGAATAAGCTGTATCTTTTGAGGACGAGTGAGGGAAATTCAGTGATTGAGTATTTAAATGTGTTTAATACCATTATAAGCCAGTTATCTTATGTGGATGTTAAAATCACCGAGGAGGAAAAATGTGTTATCCTATTATGTTCTTTTCTAGACTCCTATGATAACTTAGTCATGGCTATAAGGATTAATTCAACCACATTAGTGCTAGAATACATGGTTGAATCTCTACTGTTAGAAGAAATGAGAAGGAAGAACATGGAAGGATCGACCAAAGATGCATTAGTGGTGAGAGGTCGACCTCGACAAAGATAAAGGTAAATTCTCCGATAGAACGTCTAAGTTGAAGGGTAGATCTAAATCCCTGGTTTAGTTGACAACAAGAAGATGCTGGAAATGCAGTAAAGTTGGGAATTACAAAAGGGACTACAATTCAAAGGCAACATAAGATAATATAGGATCCGATGAGAAGCAGTCGATTGAGAGAAAGATTATTCTAGATAAGGGAGGCAATGTGTACATGGCATAGACTAGTACATAGAAAATGGTTCTGCAAATATGACCAATACGAAGGAGGATATGTGTTCTTGGGGGACGACTCAACAAGAAAAATTGTCGAACGAGGAAGAGTTCGACTGACATTGCAGGATGGGAGGAGTAGAACAATTCTATGTTTTCTACACATTCCAGGTTTGACAAGAAACCTAATATTTGTTAGCAAGGTGAGTGATGCAGGGGTGCACACTCTATTTCAAAAGGATATGTGCAAGATGGTCAGAGTACAATGGTGTTAATGAAAGGAGTTTGGATTGGAACCCTATACAAGTTATTAGGGAATGTCGACTCGACTGGGTGCAACAACATCGGTGTTCCTAAATTTGACTTGACTTCGACTCGACTCGACTTGGGATGAGTCGATTCAACCCGAATCAACAAGTCCTCGTCAAAATGACCCGACCATGATATGGCACAAGAGGATGGGACATATTGGAGAAAAAGGACTTCGAGCTATGCATAAAAAAGGTATGGTCAAAGATTTTCTTGAATGTAATTTAGAATTTGACTTTTGTGAACATTGTATATATGGAAAACAAAGTCGGGTTAGGTTCCCATATGGAGCAACAAGGGCACATGGGATTCTAGAACTAGTTCATAGTGATGTGTTTGGCCCTATTTCAGTGCCTTCACTTAGTGTATCCTTGTATTATGTCTCCTTCATAGATGATTTTTCCAAGAAGACATGGATATATTTCCCGAGGAAGAAAACATAGGTTTTCAAGAAATTCAAAGAGTTTAAATCTATTGTAGAAAAACAGACAGATAAGAAGATTAAGGTGCTGAGAACTGACAACGATGGTGAATTCTGTGGAAAGGTATTTGATCAGTTCTGCAAGTAGTGTGGCATAGCACACCAAAATACCACACTATATACCCCACAACAAAATGGAGTTACTGAGAGAATGGACCAAAAATTGATGGAAAGGCAAGGAACATGCTCAATGTTGCTGGGCTCACACAAGAATTCTGGGCAGAGGCAGTTGACACTGCAAAATATCTAGTGAATATGTCTCCTTCATCGATGTTAATCGACATGAATCTACATGAGGTATTGTCTAGTAAGAATCCTTCGGTTTCACATCTCAAAATATTTGGATTTTATGCATTTGTGCACGTTCCCAAGGAAAAGAGGAGCAAGATGGACACGCAGACAATCAAGTGTATTTTCATTGAATACAAAGAAGGAATGAAAGGATATAACCTCTGGGATCCTGCATCAAGGAAAAAGTGTACAGTCGAGATGTGGTCTTTAGAGAAGTTGGAAGGAAGTCCGAGTCTAAATTGATGGTTCAAACAAAGAATAATCCAGAGAAGTGTGGTTTGAACTGAGGAATGAAGAAGATAATTTAGATGAGTCGACTGAATCAGATGAAGAGGTGGACCAACCAACCTCGGTTGTAAGGAGGTCAAAACGATTGAGAAAACTAGTTGAAAGGTATATTCCACCCGAATTTGATTCTGCATTCGTGTTAACTGCCACTGACGAAGATCCTAAGTTGGTCAAGGAGGAAGTCAACTCAGTAGAGGGAAAACTATGGAAGGATTCCATGGTTGAAGAGATGGAATCCTTGCATAAGAATGAGACCTTGGATCTAGTAAAATTACCAAATGGAAGAAAACCTGTTGGTAGTAAGTGGGTATTCAAGAATAAAATGAATGATGCAGGTCAAGTCGAGAAATTCAAAGCTCGTTTGGTAGCAAAAGGATATTCCCAAGTCGGAGGAGTCGACTTTGGTGATATTTTCTCCCATGTTGCAAAATTAACTTCCATTAGAGTACTAATGTATCTGGCTACAACATTTTACCTGGAAATAGAACACATGGATGTAAAGACAATGTTCCTACATGGGCACCTAGAAGAAGAAATCTACATGAAACAACCTAAAGGATTTGTAGTAAGGGGAAAGATAGATTTCGTGTGCAAATTGAAAACATCCCTTTATGGTCTAAAGAAATCACCAAAGAAGTGGTACCAAAAGTTAGACACATACATCCTTAGTTTGGGATTTGTGAGAATAAACACTGATCACTGCATATATTCCAAAGAAGAAGGTGGGTGTTTCATATATGTAGCATTGTATGTCAACGACATGTTGCTGGTTGAAAACAAAATGAACACAATAAATGAGGTGAAGAAGCAACTATCCTCCAAGTTAGAAGTGAAGGATCTTGGTGCAACAAACTTCACTCTAGGAATGGAGATCAAGAGAGATCGAGTAGCTAGAAAGCTCTGGATGAACCAAAAAAATTATATTGAAAAAATATTGAAACGTTTCAACATGCAGGATTGTAAACCTTTGAAGGTGCCAATTCTTGTGGGAGCAAGGCTAACTGTTGAATAGTGTCCAAGGACATAGGATAAAATAGAGTGCATGGCACATGTTCCCTATGCAAGTGATGTTGGTAGTCTAATGTATGTGATGGTATGCACTCGATCAAAAATTTCCCATGCAATGGGAGTTTTGAGTAGATACATGTTGACACCTGGAAAGGAGCACTAAAGAGCTGTCAAGAGAGTATTCATGTATCTGTGTGGCACAAAAGACTATGCTATATGCTACTAAGGAAAACCTAGAGGAGATAGTGAATTAAATTCACATGGCTTTGTCGACCCCGACTAGGCTAGAGATCTAGATCACCGAAGGTCGACCAATGGATATGTGTTCAAGATGTTCGATGGAGCAATCAGTTGGATGAGTAAGTGATAGATGGTTGTAGCCTTGTCAACAACAGAAGTTGAATACATGGTAGCCACTCATGGAAGCAAAGAAGCAGTATGGATGCAAAGGATGTTTTCAGGAATTGGGTTTGAGCAGAGAGATATGAAGAAAAGTTGCAATAGTCAAAGCACAATAAGTTGTGATATTCTATGAACAAGAGTTAAGAAATCTATCGGTTTCAAAAAAGAAGACAACAAGTGGGAGAATGTTGGGTTGTTATATTCTTTGCAGTGAAAGTTGAAGGTCAAGGTGGATCGATCGAGTAAAGTTGAAGTTGAAGAAATCAACAGTAAGTTGAAGGTCGAGGTGGATCGACCGGGTAAAGACAAAGTCGAAGAAATCGACAACAATTCAAAGAGGTTAACCGACAAGAGGCCGAAAGGCGGGTGCATGGAAATAGAATGAAGACCGAATGGAGGTCAAATGGTAATTGACTGGTAAACTAACTTAGAGTCGACTGTAAGAGAATCCCGAGATTCGTGGGATTTGTAGCCAATGATTTGCGAGGATCTATAACCATTTTTGGGCGCCTTTATTTAGTTTTTTTCCTACTATAAACTTATAAATAAGGTGTGTTATAATGATGTAAAATCTAATCTTTAGAAAAATCGTTTTAGAGGTTGTTGTTCATGTATATGTAAGCCAAATTGGCTACAGGTTTGTTCTTTTGTAAAGCAAGAAGGTATGATGTTGATTGTGTCTCAGGTGTAGACCAAGGTTAGGCATGTAACCTTTTATTATGAAGGAATAAGAAAACGATATAGAAAAACTCTCAAGGAATGTTGGTTTTCCCGTTTGGGTTTCCACGGTAAATTCTCTGTGTATTATGTGTTTTCTTTTTCATTTACTTTCTTGATTAAATCTTTTTTCCTCTCTTCTGCTAGGTTTAGTGTGGAAGTGTTCCTCATTTTCTAACATCCCACACCTACCTTCATAGGATGCTTATTTTTGGGACATAGACATGAAATATTTCCTCCCCCATTGATTGGATTTGGGTACTTTCTCTTAAAAAAACCCTAATCCCCCCCACCTTTCCTGGAAAATCAAAAGTGTCTTTTGTTCAGGGGGCTAGATTCCCAATATTCAATAGTAGGGATTAAAGCCAAGGAAGAGGCCCAATTAGACTCTCCCCTGTTTGGAATGGAATGATCCTCTAGGTTGTGGTTTGACGTCCTTTCAATGGGATTTATAAAATGTTTCAAAAGTATTTTTTTTTTTTAATGTTTTATGTTATATGTGAAATTCAAAAAATAAATCTGATCTAAATGACTTTAAACAAGTTTGTTCCCAAAATATAACTCTTGAAAATAGTGAATGGAAATAACATCATATCTTTGTTCTTCTAGGAAATAATTCTATAGAAAGATACCACTATAGGAATACTACTAAAAAACATAAATTACTCTATTGCAGAAAGGGGAATCCTACCATGCAATACGTGTCCATTTGACCCATCAATGGTTATATACATAATTATACAATAATAATGTACTAAATGACAGAAAAAATTATGAAAATTAACAAAATTAACAAAGCACATTTAACTCTTTGCTGAAAACTATTACCAATAATTTATTCAACCACATAAGATAACTTGGAAAAATTGAAATTCTTACTAGACACCAGTGACATCATCCCAATAGCAAAACAATCCACAAACAAGAATCAATACACAACAATATTTAACAAAAATACGTCCCTTGACTCCAAAACGAGTTTCTGAATTAAGCTTGAAATAATTTTGAGCCACAATCCTTTCCTTCTCACCTCAGAGCCCAAAGACCCTTTCTAATATGTTGGATTACATATTTATAAAATAAAACTAATCTAATCATGGAATTAAAAAAAACATGTCATGCAAAACGCCATTCAATCTACTCATCCACTACATCTCAGGTGAACTAATAGTTTAAGATTTTGTGTGCTCTTCATCATACTTTCCTCACTAATTGAATAAATCATCCCATAGGTTGTGATGTGGAAACACATGTTTCTCTTTTGGTAATTTCAAGATGGGGGTCCTACACTCAAATTTTGATAAATTTTACAAAGTGTCCTCAAACATGTAATTTTATTAATACAAAAAGAAAGATTTCAAATAGTGGTGAGGACTAAAAAACTCTTTAATCTCACTTGAAGAAAGAGCTAGTTTATATAGCTCAACTCTAAACTAAATTCTAGGAGAAAAACCAATCACATAATCACATGATATGATAGGTGTCCTTTATATAGAAGCTAGGTGTCATTATCCTCACAGACTAGGAATAAACTAATTTCTAAAAATATTTAAACTAGGATAATACTAAAACTATAGAACTTTATGGCTATGAGGCTAACATTCCCCCCTTTAATCTGAAAGTTCATTTTTACAAATAGAAATTTCATCTCTAAACTTAGTGAACTTTATTCTCCCAAGAGGCTTGGTAAAAATATTTGAAGTTTGATCTTCAAATGGACAATACTGTGGCTTGATGATGTCATTATTGATGAGTGTTTTGATGAAATGATAATTGGTGTTGACATGCTTAGTCTTGGAATGAAATAATGGATTTTTAGCCATCTTTATTGTAGACTGATTATCGATCCATAAAATGGTTGGTGTTTTTTTAATAATGCCAAGATCTTGTAAAATCTTGCGTAGCCAGAAAATTTCACATGATGCTTCCCAAGCTGAAATATATTCTACCTTTGCTAAAGAATTTGCCAATGTAGCTTGCTTTTTACAACTCCAAGATATTGTTTCTAAAACCATATTCATCAAATAACTTGAAGTTGATGTTCGATCATCAATATCACCCGCAAAATATGCATCTGAATAGCCAACAAGCGTGAAATTTTCATTCTTGTTATAAAGTAGACCATAATCCTTTGTACCCTGAATGTACCTGAGGACCATTTTTCCTGCATTCCAGTGACTTTCTCGTGGTTCCTGTTAGCGTTAGAAGTCACTCTTGGATTGCTTGCAGGAGCAGAGCCTAACGCCCATCAGTTTTATGTCACGATTTGTTTATAAAGGGTGATCAAATGGAGATAACGGCTCTAGGAGGTATCACTCTAACTCAGGGACTGAGTCTGGTCCATAAGGACGGTGGAGGTCTGGAATCCTAACTTCAGCCAGTGGGTTGATT
>JZKD02S0588595.1:0-40615 GCA_000966675.3 Picea glauca | reverse complement strand
TGTCTGACACGTGTCCTGCCAAAATTAACGGCTAGGATCCCATCGGGTTTTTTAGACTCGAAAGATCTCGGCTGTCTTTCCCTTTAAAATCCCGATACCAATAATGTTACTAACAGTTCCTACATAAATATGGAAAGAATACCGACTTCATATGAAAAATCTGGGCGAATATTTGTCAAGTAAATAAGGCTTCCAATTAATTATCTGTATCTGGTGCTGTTCACCAATTCCCCCCCTTCAAATTTTGAAAGTTTTAAGTTTTTCTCCATAGGTGTAAGAGAGGGTTTGCAATCCTCCATGCCAAACTTCTTCAACAATTCTTTTGCATACTTGGTTTGACTAAGGAATATATGATGAGTATGTTGGGAAAATTCCACTCCAAGATAGTATCGAAGTGGCCCTAAGTCAGTCATTTTGAATCCTTTGTGAAGTTTCTGCTTGACCTGTTGGATATGGACTTCATGATTTCCTGTAATGATTAAATCATAAACACATAGAACAATGATTACCAAGTTTTTTCCTTGCATCCTGAAATATAATGTATCATCAGACTCACTGCGATGAAAACCAACATTCTTAAGGTATTCATCCATTTTGGCATACCATGCTCTGGGTTCCTATTTTAAATCATATAAGGCTTTGATTAATTTGCATACTTGGTGCTCTTTCCCTTCAACTTCAAATCTTGGGGGTTGAGTCATATAGACTTCTTATTTCAAATCTCCATCAAGAAAATCACTTTTAACATCGATTTGGTGAAGTGTCCAACCATGTTGTGCAACCAAATTGATTACCATTATGATTGTATTCCACTTGGTTGTTGGTGAAAATGTTTCTTCATAATCTATGCCTTCTTTTTGAGAAAATCCTTTTGCCACAAGTCTTGCTTTATACTTATCAAATTCATCATTTTCTTTGTTCTTGATTATGTAAACCCATTTGCATCCAATGGTTTTAACATTTCTTGGAATATCAACAAGTTTCCATGTTCCATTTTCAATTACCAATTCATACTCATCCACCATGGATTGTTGCCATTCTTTATGCTTCATTGCTTCTACAAAAGTTGTTGTTTCAATGGAATCATGAGTTACTAAGGAAAATTTTGAGTGAGATGAAGTAGAACTTCTAGTTCCCATTTTTACTTTCTCATTTGGGTGAACATCTTTAAGCAGTCGTCTGAACCATTTTGTTCTATTGTGTTGTCCCTGTGGTGAAGTTACTGCAATTATTATGTCTTGTATTGAAGATTCATAATCCAAGGAAGAGTTATCTGACTCTTGAACATTCATGTTGGGGGATAAGTATTTTTCAATCCAAGTGGGTTTGTCTCGATGAATTGATTTACCTTGAGTTACCTTTTTCTCCATATGACTAAGGAGATTCTCAAGTTCTTCTACAGTTTGAATTTAGGTTTCATAAAAGACAACATCTTGACTTATAATGAATTTTCCATTAGAGAGAATCCTGTATCCTTTATTTTCATTTGAATAACCAAGAAGCATGCATTTCATACTACAATTTTCCAACTTATTCCTTTTTTCTTTAGGAACTAAAGAATAACAAGTTGAGCCAAAAACTTGAAGATGATTTACTGAAGGCTGTGTACCATACCAAGATTGATATGGAGTGATTCCATACAAGGTTGATGTGGGTGATTGATTCCTTAGATAGACAATTGTATGAATTGCTTCTGCCCAATATTTTGTGCTTAACCCCTTGAAATGAAGCATAGATCTTTCCATTCCCATGAAATTTCTGTTCATTCTTTTTGTGACTCCATTTTGTTGTGGAGTATATGAATTTGTCAACTTCCTTTTAATTCCAAATCTCCTACAATAATCATTGAATTCATTGGAAGTGAATTATCCCCCATTATCTATTTTAAGTGTGGCAATCTTCTCTTTGGCGACATTTTCAACTAAGCATTGAAATTGTATGAATTTATCAAAGGCTTCTGATTTGTTCTTCAAAAAACATATCCAAATCATCTATGTACAATCATCAATGAATAGAATGAAGTATTTTCATCCACCAAAATAAGATTCCATAGGACCACAAATGTCACTATGGATCAATTGCAAACATCTATTTTCTCTCCATGTACTTGGGTAAAAAGCATCTCTCTTTTGTTTTCAAATTAAACATGCTTCACACTTGGAAGTTTCCTTTTTGAAGGTAGGAAACCATTTAACCATATCCTCTGATTTAAGTTTACATAGGATTTCAAAGTTCAAATGACCAAATATATTGTTGGATTTTCTTAATTTTTAGAGCAATATGTTTACCAGTGTTCTTAGATCTTCTTTTACATTAACAATTATACCATGTATTGAAAATATGAGCAGTATAAACAAGAATAGGAGACAACAGTTGATCCTGGGAAAACCCCAAACCGGGGAAAAACCCAACCAACCTTTCTTAGATAGATTTCATCCAAAATAAACCAACCATGAACCAACTCTTAAGAGAAAACAGATAATGAAGAAACCTTAGCACAAGGATAGCACACAAACTAGTTCTAACAAACCAAACAACTACAGTAGCAACACCATACAAGGGTAGCACACCTATTCCCAGAGATAGCGCACAAGAGAAACCACCACCAAGAATAACCAAGAACTTTAGATGTCATACTATTGTGTCTTCTTCCTTGCCTCATACTTGCGCTTCCTTCTTAAGTGAGAGATGAGCAAGTGTGTGTCTTCAAATGAGTAAGACATCTCCCCATTTGTAGTCTTCAAGTCACTTTAGTTGGGGATGAATTCTTCTCTAGAGATTCTAATTTCAATTTGTTCTTTTCCTATAGGCCAAATTCCCTTTTGGGGTGTTTTTCCACTGCTCAATGCTCTTCCTTGGACTTCTGGAATATTATTCTCTTCTAAGAAAGGTTGTCTAGGAGGAAAATACCTCCCACAGTTACCAAAACATCAACACTCCCTCTTAGCTAGGGAGGTATCTTTCCATGATGTTTTCTTCTAGCAGTCCACTAACTACTTTGCAATCATCTAGTAGCCCCATGACTACCACCATGCCAATAGTAGCTCCATCCTCTATCATATTCTCTATGACTAGGCTGCAATCAACTAGTAGCACAAAGCTACTACCATGCAATCCAGTAGTCTTCATGACTACATAACAATCAACTAGTAGCACCAAGCTATGACCATGATATCCAACAATCAACTAGTATCACAAAGATGCCACCATGCTGTCATGACTACATAGAAATCAACTAGTAGCACCAAGCTACTACCATGCTATCCAATAGTCCTTATGACTATGCAACAATCAACTAGTAGCACAAAGCTACTACCATGCCATCATCCATAGTCATGTTTTTCAATCAAATAGTAGTTGTAAAGCTACTGCCATGCAATCCACCAATCTCTGTGACTATGCAACAATTAACTAGTAGCACACAACTACTACCATGCCATCAACCATAGTCACAACTTGAAATCAACTGATAGCTACAAAATCTACCACCATGCAGTTCAATAGTCTCTATGACTATGCAATAATCAAATAGTAGCACACAACTACTACCATGCCATCATCCATAGTAATAATCTGCAATCAACTGATAGATGCAAAAATATCACCATGCAAGCTAATGATATCTATGACTATGAAACAATCAACTAGTAGCACACAACTACTACCATGCCACCGACTATAGTCATAATCAACGATATCTATAACTATGCAACAATCAACTAGTAGCACACAACTACTACCATGCCATCAACCATAGTTATAGTCTCATGATGAATTTAGTAGCATGAAGCTACTCCCATAGTATCCATAACTAAGCTATGATGTTTCTCCTCCCCTGGTAGTCCCATTCACACCCATCCAATGGGAAATACTACTACATCACTCCTTCAGTCACTTCACCTGATTGATATGGGAGACCCTTGTCCAAAGGGAATCCTACTAGAGGAGAAACATCACACCTCCCTCTCAACAAGGGTGGACATTCTGCATCACGCCAAGGTTGTCTCTTCCTAGTGACTGTAGATTATCTGGGTGGATCTACATGTCTCTCTGGCTCTACCGTCTCATTCTGCTCTTCTGGAATGAGTTCTTATGGAGTAGAGTCAACCATTACTACATCCCTTGGAGCCTCCTGCTCCTCTCAGTCCTCATCCATGTGAGACTCCCTATATCTTCTGAAGGCTTCATATTCATCAAATGTCACATCCCGACTAATCTCAATCTATCTCTGCCCAGGAATATATATTTTGTAATCCTTCTAGGTCTCATTGTATCCAACGAAGATTCCCTTCTTTCTTGAAGGCTCCAACTTCATTCTCTTTTCCTTGGGAACATGTATGTACACTGGACAACCAAATATCCTCAAGTGGACGACTTCTGGTTTCTTTCCAGTGAATACTTCTTCTAGTGTCTTGTTCCCCAATATCTTATGGGGACTTATGTTCTGGACATACATGGCTGTATTGGATGCTTCTTCCCATATATGCATGGGTAAACTCTGGTCATGGATTATCGCTTTAGCTGCTTCTACAATCGATCTATTATTTCTCTCCGCAACCCCATTGTGTTGAGGGTTGTAGGGAGTTATTAACTTCTTCTTAATCCCCGATTCTCTGTAAAAGTATTTGAAATCATTTGAGGTGTCTTCACCTCCATTAACTAATATCAATATCTTAATCTTGCTTCTAGAGATATTTTCCACTAAAGCTTTGAATTCTTGAAACTTACTGAAAAACTTCATCTTTCGCTTTCAAGAAGTAGATCCATGTCTTACATGAGTAATCATCAATGAAAATGACATAGTATACAAAGTTACCTAGGGATGGCACCGTTATCTGTCCGCATAAATCTAGATGTATGATGTCCAAGATCCCTTTGGATCTGTTATCACTGCTTGAGAAATTTTCCTTTGACATTCTTCTTCTTTAGGTTCTAGAAGCACCTATTTGACATGATTTAGCGACTCATTATCTTCTAGAATGAGGAGTACCCTATGCTTCCAAAATTTGAAGTTATATGCTCTATCCAGTCTATCTTCAACTCTCATACTGGTAATCATTTTTGTCAGAAGAAACCCTAGGACCAAGAAATCCCCAAAAAATTAAACTTCAGCAAATTGCAAACATAGTGTTGCAGGGGGTGCACTAGGGTTGGGAGAACTTATCTAAAGTGTTATTAGTCCCAACGAATTGGAACAAGTTCTCAACAATATTGAAAAAATAAAACTTTGCAACGGTAAGATACCGCAACAAGTACGATCTTCCTTCCAGTGGCCAAATTGTTCTGAAGGTAACCAAGACTCCATGTTGGATTTTCTTATTTTTTAGATCAATATGTTTACCAGTGTTCTTATATATTCTTTTACATTAACAATTATACCATGTATTGAAAATATGAGCAGTATAAAAAAGAGCAAGAGACACAACAATTTATCCTGGGAAAACCCCAAACCGGGGAAAAACCCAACCAACCTTTCTTAGATAGATTCTGTCCAAAATAAACCAACCATGGACCAACTCTTAAGAGAAAACAAATAATGAAGAAACCCTATCACAAGGCTAGTGCAAAAAATAGTGCTAACAAACCAAACAATTGCAGCAACAACACCATACAAGGGTAGCACACCTCTTCCCAGAGATAGCGCACAAGAGAAACCACCACCAAGAATAACAAGAACCTCAGAAGTCACAGTACTGTGTATTCTTCCTTGCCTCAGACTTGCGCTTCCTTCTTGAGTGAGAGATGAGTGAGTGTGTGTATTCAAATGAGAAAGACATATCCCTATTTATAGTCTTCAAGTCACTTCATCTAGGGCCAACTTCTTCTCTAGAGATTCTAATTTCACTTTATTCTTTTCCTCTATGATGACTTCTCTTCCAGGGTGTTCTTACACTGTTCAATGGTCTTCCTTGGACTTATGGAATCTTCTTCTCTTCTAAGAAATGTTTTCTAGGAGGAAAATAGCTCCCGTAGTTACCAAAACATCAAAATCTATAATGCCACAATCTTAATGAGTTGGAGGATAAGTCCATTGATGTTGCAAGGTCCTGGTTGCTAGGAATCAATGTGCCTTGTAACCTCACAATGAGCATCTTTTCCTATTATGTTGTTAGGATCATCTTGAGATCTCCTAAAATATTGTTGAGTTTGATTGTTGTTTCCTCTTTCTTGGATTCTACTATGACCTCGACCATGTTTTGGATTATTGAATCTTCCTCTCCCTCTAGAATTGTCACTGTATGTTCCTCTTCCTCTGCCTCTTTTACTTTCATTGTGTTATATTTTCACTAGTTTCATTAACATTAGATTTACCATAACATTTTTATCTTCTTTTAACATTCAATAATCATATACTGAAATAAAGTAAAAAATAAACAAGCACAAGAATACATAAAGATTTGTCTCGGGAAAACCCCAAACTCGGGGAAAAACCCAACCAACTTTTCTTAGAGAGAATATTCCAATACAACCATGAAAAAGGTCTAATCATAAAACCAAACCAACAATGAAGAACCCCGTTAACAAATACTTATCTTTTCTTCTTGTCAAACCCTAGTGAGGGTAGACAACTGATCAACACCATAGAACTGGCACCAATATATCACACCACAAAGATGGCACCAAGATAGGCGCATCATTAGAACTAGCACCACATATTTGGCGCCACTGGTAACTTGTAACTGCAACTACTATTGCTACTGCAACTGCTACTGCTATTGTTACTGCAACTGCAACTGCAACTGATAACTGGCATGGATTAATTGAGAAGCACCACACAACCTTAGAGCAACTCCTCCAGAGGTAGCACACAAGAGAAATCACCAAGAGCCACCAAGAATATCCTTCCCCAAGTGGGGCGCACTCTCCAAGAGAACCAAAGACCAGAAATAGAAAAACTGATGCAGTTGCAACTGCAACTTCCTAATGTGCACTGCAGAAGAAGAAATTTCTAACTGTACAAATGAACTGACCCAGACTTGTATTTATACTAATATGGGTTCCTATTGTTGATGATAAAAATCGCAACGAGGATTTCACCCGCAAAGTATTTCTAAAGCCTATTATTTAAACTATGCTAATGATATATAATACTAGTAGGTGGGACCCCCTTGTAGATTGGAGGCTCAAAGATAGTCTTATCACGTATTTTATGCTGTTGTTTCAATGCTGCTTACACGTTTATATATGGTTGATGATGCAATCTTGGTTTTGTTTGCGACATAATGGCAGATGGATAATGAATCTTATGTGATGATGATGTTATTCTAAGCTCTAAATTCCACCTTATGAGTGACATATATTTACTATTGTTTTATTTGATGTTGTCGCCATGATTCATTACCTGTTACACCTACACAAGACACATGTTAGTAACAACATGAAACAAAAGCAATGGAAAGAATGGGAAAAATTCAAGGAAAGGAACTATACTATACTATGATATACTATGTGCAAATGAAATAAAAAGGAATTAGTGTTAGTTGTAACTAGCAATGGTTAATGGCTATACGATTTATATTAAGTTATATTGGGTGCATTTGATATATGTTATGGTATGGTTTTTGCAATGGTTAATATGGATTGGGGTGGCGCAATTGGCAAGCAATATGTGCAAGTTTCAATGCATGGAAATAATGGCATGGTTTTGGCTGGCTGGTGTGTACTACGAAATTGAATGGGGTGGAAGATGGAAGTGACGTGCAATAAATGCACGTCACTCCATACTTCTCCCAGTGGGACGTCACCCTAGCATGGTTAGTGTTCATTTGGTTTTGCTATGGTTAAGCCCCGAGATTCAAGACTGAAAGAAACTGCTCGACCAACTCGCCCCTTTTAAATACATTGGTTACAGGTATGGTTCTTTTCTCCCATCCATGCATTCGCTCTGTGTATGAAACAAACAATGGCTCGGTAATGTGTTGGTTTGTGTTTTCCTCATATTGGAAACTATGTAAACGCGTGGGTGTTTTCTTTGGAATGACTATTTGGTTATTCATTTGCAAATGGAAAAATTGATTGGTTGAAGTTGTGATTTCGTTGGTTGTTCTGTGTGGTGGAAACTGTGATGGCTCTCTGTTGTTTTAAGTAGTTATGGGTATTTTGTTGGAGGATTTATCTCTATTTAGCCTTGCTGGCCGCCTCCTCACAGTTATGGTAACCATATCCGGTTGTATTCGGTCGCTATGGGCTTGCTGTGTATGTTTCAAACTACTTTTTGGTCACTGTGTATCCCCCAGATCCATGTTCATGGGTTATTTGCTAGGTCGTGGGATTATTTTTGTGGTATTGGCATCAACACAGTTGGTTATGGGGTGGACATTACGCTAAGAAGTATGCTTTGTGGTTATCGGTAATACTTGGGGTCTGCATTTCCATTGGCATTGTTAATAAATTGGTTCGACTCTTGAAAGGCATGAGGGTTATGCCTCTGTGCATTCTTGGTATTTGTTACTGTCCAGTGATCAATCGTTGCTCCTTTGCATTGTTTCCTACCCTACCCGGTGTTGAACTGTCACACTATTACACGAGCTGAGAGTTATAAAAGCCCATGGTTACACCATGCTTGTTTCAAATCTTTTCTACCTAATGTTGATTTGTTCGACCTCCAGTATCCATGTGTTTTGGTGACCGAGCAAACTCTCGATTATTTCTTGTGTTCATGGTTACAGAGCCCGATTTCGATAACCCCAACCAGTCACACTCTTGTCGGGTATCTTGTTGACTGTCATATGTTGGTTGAGGGGTTATGACAGTTTCTTTGAGTATTGTCTCGTCTCTGTTTGATTGGGTTGTTGGAAAGTTGTAATTGGGAATGAGAATTGGTATACAGTCGCTACCTCCTTTTGTTGTGACAGTTGCATCGATAACCTAGCTCGTTTTTTTGAGTAAATTGGTTTATTGGGAGTAAATGGTAATGTATAGTCACAGGGTTTAGTCTTTTTGTTATGCGTTGGTCGTTGTGTTCCTACATCATGGTATCAATTGAAGTTGGTGGTTGCTGTGTTTTTGATTAGTCCTGATTGAGATCATTGCAAGTTGGAAAGTTGGTGACTGTGACTTGGTTGTTTACTGTGTATGGTTTATGGATACATCATGCATCGTTTTGTTTTATTGCACCATCAGAGATGAAGCACGGGTTTTGTAGTATGGTTTCATTGCAAATTTAATTGTTAATATTGTCAAAAGAATGGAATTGGGAAAGTTTTAAAAGAGACTGTTCAACTCAGGAAAGACCTGTGTCTATGTTTGATTTGGGGAATTACGAATTATGGGAATTGGTTGATATTTTATAGAAATATATGCTGGAAAAAGATGAAACAATATGATTTTGTGTTCCTTTGGATTTTGTTTTAAATAATAATAAAAAAAGTAAATGAAAAGAAACAAGAATTCTATTAACAGGAAGGTTGAAATGCATAGTGATTTTGAGTATGATGATACACTATGTTAATGAAAATTTTTGAAAATTTAAATGTGTGACAATGAACAAGTTTTAACACACAATAATTGTTTAATTGGTATTGGATCGTTTGTATTGGATACATAACTATTTTTATGGATTACTTAGTTGGTTTTTCGATCAATATTCGTTCTTTTCACTACCATTATTTCACTTTTCACACATTACAACTCCCCTCACCTTCCCATATTCACTATCCACTCCCTGTTCTTAAAATTTAATTATAGTTAAGATAAATTCTGTATTATGACAGTTAAAGGATCGCACATGGATAAATTACAGTGATATATTCTTTTGATTTATGATACAATTGATTGTTTGATGTTGTGAGCAATAATCATGATCTTTTCCCCCTCATTTTAACACTTTTCGCTCAATACAATCCCTCACATATCCCAAAACCCTTGTTCAGCCCCTACTCATTGACAAGCATTAAACAATTTGTATGGATTGGATTGCATGAGTCTGATATGTTGTTGAGCCAAACTTTGCTTCATATTTAAAAGAGTTGTCATGTATGGTTGTTGAAGAAACTATTTGCTAATCGATAATGCATACATGAATGAGATTTTGTAATAGAGGTAGCCATGGACGAGGTAACAAAGGAAGAGGAAATTGGAACAGAGGCCCTAGAAGGCCAAGGTTCTCGATACACTTTGATGCAGACTCACAAGAGTTAGGCCAACTATTTCAAGCTAGAATTTTTAACTGGATTGGGCAAGGAGCGGTCCAACCTAGGCCATAAAGGCCTCCCTTCCAAGCCCCACAAGTCCCTAGTATCCCAATACCCCCTCATGGTTCACTACAACATGAAATCCCTAAAAACGATGGATGGCAAGAGATTCTCCACCCGACAGTCTCCCAACATCATGGCTGGCCTAACTTGTCTCTACCTGCCCCTCCACTTGTTAATCAAATTGTCCAAGCTGACCTTGTCCACTCACCAGTATAGTCTTCCCATGCAAGCAAAAGGTTAAAAATCGAGGCCCACCATGCTCCTGACAAAGGAAAAGTCGTTGCTTCCCCCTCCTCACCCTCAAATAAATTTGCCAAAATTACTTAAAGGCAAAATGAAAAGGAGGAACAAGAGGAGAATAGAAGGAGAAGCATACTAAGGTCCGCTCTTTGAGTTTTGTTGAGATAATTCAGTTTTCATTCATTCTTTAATTCATTGGAAGCCTAATTCTCTTTTATGATAGCAGGGTCCTATTGTAGACAACAAGATTCAGGGCTGAATTACATCATTCAGACACTTGTTTTTCAGAGGTGTTGATCTATCTTTGATAGTTTGTGTAGACTTGTCTGTTTCTGAATTAAATTTCATGACTGGCAAAGGCTATTGTGCAGAGTCGAGTTGGCATCAATCTATGGCAAGCTGATCCAACTTTTAAAGTTCAGTTTTTTACTTTCTGTTAGAATTCCTTTTGTTTTTTTTTATCACCGGGGACATCTAAGTTTGACTTTGGTCCAAAACTTCCTCAGGGAATTTTGTAAAGAGAACGATTCTTTTGATCAATTGGAATGAATGAATGATTGCTTTATGTCTCACCTATTTTGATTATTGTCTTGGTGTCTTTACTTCTATCTCTATATTATTTCAACATCTATTATATTCATAAAGTTACATAAATAATGGATTTTCCAGCAAGCTTTCATTTATAAAAAAGCCAGCCTAAGCACTTGTAATCAATACTTATGAATTAGGATACAAATTTTGATGGCTATAAACATAGGGTGATATTCTAGTGTATCTTTATTTAGCCAAGAAAGATCTGAAAATGCTTAAGTAAGATCTTTCATATCTTTTCCTCAACATTTATTTGGTGACCATACTGGGGAGATATTCAATATCTTTCTGGTTGATTTTTATGCTTGATTATCATCGACTACATCTATTTTTCTGATATTGATTCTTTGACTGTTTTATTTCTCAATGACTGTACCTGTTGCAAGGCAACCCGATATTGAGCCCGATCATCAAGATCAGACAGACATTTCTTTGAATTTGTTTAACACTATTTATACACTGCTAATACTCAGGATAAGCTTAATCATTCTTGAGTAGCAATTGAATGATACATTAGTGCCCAAGAACGTTGGGAAGCTAGATGTAAACATCCTAGAAATCAGCAATAACCTTCTTTTTCCTTCAGCTTTGACGTTCTTTTCATGTCCTTAGACCCTCGTGTTTCTAGGAGAAGAAGAGGCTCATCACGTGCAATTAATCCTATTTCTAAAATAGGAAGAAGGAACATTGTGTTATCTACCCAACAAAGTGCTCTAAGGAGAACTTTGTTTGATTCATCCAGTTCGTCTTTCTCTCCCTTACCTATCATCCACACGATGACATCTAGTGGCGACTCTGGTGGCACTAAAAGTGCTTCCTCCTCTCAATATTCAGCTTCGTCAGTGATTTGTAGCTTATATAGCCACCATTTCCCTGTCCAATCTACCAAAAACCCCACCAAAGTCATTAAAAAGTATGGGCTTTTTCAATTTGAAGAAGACACTACAACCACACTGTGGCATGTTTCCTCTCCTCTTAACCTAGCACCGACTACTCGTCCACTTCATAAATTCAAAGAGCATCTTTCTAGGTTTTCAGGGAATAACACGGTCACTACAAATGAACACCTGGTGCAATTTTCTAATTCCTGTCACAACATAGGAGCCAATGAAAATGATACTTGCATGCGCTTATTTGTCAATTCATTGGAAGGAAGGCTGCGGTCGATTTCTTTGACCTTCCTCCTAATATTCTGTCTACTTGGGAGGAGTTAGTCTATTGGTTCAAATCCACTTATGGGAAATCTAAAAGCCTAGCTGAGAATTTATGGGAGTACAATAACATCACCTATAAAGATGGTGAGACCATCAAGTCCTTTAACTTGCGTTTCACTAAGTTATATAATCAAATCCCCGAACTCATTCAACCTTAGAACCAAGCCGCTTTCATGCATAGATGTTTAGAGTATGAAGAACAACTCGAAAGAAAAGGTCTTCCTCAGGGAGAATCAGTTAAATATACAAACATGTCCGCCCTCTTACAACTAGTACAAGACATGAATAATTGTATGATAGCGTATGAGCGAAAAGGAAATGTCTCCCCTCTCACCCCTGGAGCTTCATCCTCTTCTGCACCCCCCTTTAGAAATCCAGTTGAAAATAATTTTCAGCCTAAAGCTATCATGCCTCGAAGTTGGTGTAACTTTTACGAAAAACACCACGCAGACACTACATGTGAGGTAAAGAAGAGTGCCAGAGATAAGTTCTTTGGTAAAAGACCAGAAACTACCATCGTTGTCCTAGATTTTGTAGAGCCAGAAGATGTCATGATCATCAATACTAGGAACAAATCCTACGCTCCCAAAGGCAAATATGATCCTCCCCACAGTTCTTTTAGTCCAAACTCATCCTTACCAGTTGGTACTACTCAGGTTCCTAAGGATCCTGATAGTCAAGGAACTACTTTCCCTCTCCCCTCTTCCAAATACAATATCCTAAATCATTTGGCCAACATCAAAGAAGATGCAACCCTTCTGGACATGGTTGTCGTCCTTGAACAAAAAAGGAATCTGAAACAATTCATGGAAGGAAAATCTTCCATTGTAGCCAACCTCTCTAAAGAGGTAAATGAAGAGGATTCGTCTGTAAATAAAGTAGGTGTACACAACTTTAGATACCCTGTAAAAAACCCCCCTTTTTATATTTCTGTAAAAATTATGGATAAGATCGCCCATTGTTGTCTCATTGATGGCGGTTCAAGCCCAAGTGTAATGTCGAAGATTATTATGGAAGAGCTAGGCTTATATTGTACAAATGAAAATGCCAGAAGCATGCTCTCTTATAATAGTCTACAAAAAACAACCATAGGTGAGATTAAAGATGTGACCTTAGTTTTGTG
The DNA here is from genome assembly GCA_000966675.3 of Picea glauca. Taxonomy (NCBI): domain Eukaryota; kingdom Viridiplantae; phylum Streptophyta; class Pinopsida; order Pinales; family Pinaceae; genus Picea; species Picea glauca. The sequence continues at coordinate 27,251 of JZKD02S0588595.1, read as the reverse complement.
CGCACACCCTGAAATAAGGACAACCCTTAGTATTTAGGTAATTGATATGCCAGTAAGCAATTACTCAATCATCTTAGGTATATATTGACAAGATTTGATGGGTGGATACCTCTCACTCAATGGGACACACTTATCCGTTCCTCAGAATGGTAAAAACATCATAGTCCTTAGAGAGGGAAGGATTTTACCTTACATAGAGAGTGTCCCACAACCTAATGTGAATTATATCGAAGATGACTTAGGGGTGTATTCCATCTTTTCCGAGGAGGATAACATTCCCTTGGAATAAATCAATTTAGATGATGGTATGTGGCACATTCACTTTGATGGTTCATGCTCTAGTGAAGGTAACAGAGCTGGCATTATATTATACTCTCCTGTGGGGAACATTCATAACTTTTCTTACAGGTTGCAGTTTTCTTTCACAAACAATGTCACTGAATTCAAAGCTTTATTATTAGGCATTGAAAATGCCTATAATCTAGGTTGTTGTCACCTTACAGTTTTTGGATATTATGAGCTTGTTGTGAACCTTGTCTGTAAGATATACTCTCCTAGCAAAAAATTGATAAAATGACACACCCAAACTGTTTGGGAACTTATCTTGAACCTATTATCTTTCAACATTACTCATGTTAAGAGGGAATTGAACTCAATGGCTGATTGGTTAGCTATTTTTGCAGCCTCTCCTAATCGACAACTTCTGCCAGACATACCTAATTGTACTTTTCAATCTCTGTATCGTCCACATATCCTTGAAAATATAGAATCCTGGCAGGTCTTCCCTAGCAATGAGAGCATCTATGCTTTCATTCAAAATGAAACTTATAAGCCCAAGGAAATTATATCCATAGAAGATAACAAGATTCCCAAGGGCTTGACTGCTCTAGAGAGTTCATTTTCATAAGGAAGAGGAGTCAAAAAGGAAGGTGGGTGAAACTATCTCCTTGAACATTGGGACACTCGAGTCTCCAAATAATGTTAAAATAGGTGCCCAATGTTCTGATAAAAAGAAAACAAAGTTTGCCAAGTTTCGTGGTGAATTTCAAGATGTTTTTTCTTGGTATTATGAGGATCTTCGTGGTTTTGATCCTGCTCTTATACAACATTCCATTCCTATCAAGGAAGGCATAAAACAAGTTAGGCAAAAACAAAGACCTATCAACCCTGCACTGGAAGCAACTATTCGAAAGGAGTTGGAAAAACTCTTGAAAGATGGAATCATCTTTCCGGTCAAATATTCTGAATGGGTTTCCAATTTGGTTCATGTTCAGAAAGCAACCGGTCAGATCAGATTATGCGTTGATTTTTGTGCATTAAATCAGGCTAGTATAAAATATCACTTTCCTCTCCCTAACATGGAAATGATTTTGCAGCAAGTTGCAGGGTCACAAATGATGTCCTTACTTGATGGTTTTTCCAGTTACAATAAAATCAAGGTAAAAAGGTCAGATAAATATAAAACCATATTTATTACTCATTGGGGTACCTTGACTTATGAACGTATGCCTTCTGGATTATCTGATGTGAGTACCACTTTTAAAATATATATGCAGATAACTTTCGATGATTTGATCGGCAAGATCATTCATATCTATCTTGATGATCTAATCGTGTACTTTAAAGGGTTATCAGTTGTCTCGAAATTTCAAAAATTATGGCTGGGTCCTTTCAAGATCGCTTTTGTCCTGGGTACTAACTCTTACATTCTAAAATATTTACAGGAGCGGTTATTTTCCTACAACACTAACGGTTCTCACTTAAAACACTACGTGGAACCAACTTGAAAGTTTTAACATTGTTTGGATTTTTTTGTATATTAGTAGTCTACTTCTTCTTTCATTTTCATCACTGCTTTGAATTATGCTTTTACAGTAGTTTAAACTCTTCTTTCCTTTTAATAGCTTCCTGCTGCTTTTGCAATTCTGTCATTTTATTTCTGCTGTTTTAAATGTTGCAGTCCCATTTCTGTCATGAATTTGATTGCTTTTCATCTTTTTAGTTTAATTTCGGTCAAGAATAAAATGTTGGATTAGTTCTGCCATAGTGACACTCCTGCAAGGTATTGTTAGTCAATAACAATCAATATTATATAGCTGTTACGATGTTCCCCCTGAAAGCATAATTGAATTTGTTATCTGCTTTCACTGATGTCTTATAAAGAAATTGGTTATCTCCCGCTTCTGCTTTCCATTTCTTCATCCATTTGAGAGTTAAAAGAGTAAGTCCATACATTTTTTCTCCTTGAAGTCAAGAGCAAATTTTGGTCGAATGATTATGCATACAGGGATAAACCCCCTCATACTTCACATTTTTCATGAGTTATTCCCAAATTCCTGGTCATTTTTCCATTAAATCCACTCACTTCCCCCTGTTGCATAATTATTTTGGTTATACCTTCTTGATCCGCTGTTCTTGGTATGTGAAACCATACATTCTGAGTTCTTAATCTGTTGGAAATAGATTTCCCTGTGGATTCGCTAGTTTGTTGACGATAAAAATCGCAACGAGGATTTCGCCCGCAAAGTATTGCTAAAACATATTATTTAAACTATGCTAATGATATATAATACTACTAGGTGGGACCCCCTTGTAGACTGGAGGCTCAGAGATAGTCTTATCACGTATTTTATGATGTTGTTTTGATGCTTCTGACAGGGTTCTACATGGTTGATGATGCAATCTTGTTTTTGTTTGCGACATAATGAGAGATGTATAATGCATCTTATGTGATGATGATGTTATTCTAAGCTCTAAATTCCATCTTATGAGTGGCATATATTTACTGTTGTTTTATTTGATGTTGTTGCCATGATTCATTACCTATTACACCTGCACAAGACACATGTTAGTAACAACATGAAACAAAAGCAATGGAAAGAATGGGAAAAATTCAAGGAAATGAACTATACTATACTATGCTATACTATGTGAAAATGAAATAAAAAGGAATTAGTGTTAGTCCTAACTAGCAATGGTTAGTGGCTATACAATTTATATTAAGTTATATTGGGCGCATTTGATATATGTTATGGTATGGTTTTCGCAATGGTTAATATGGATTGGGGTGGCACAATTGGCAAGAAATATGTGCAAGTTTCAATGCATGGAATTAATGGCATGGTTTTGATTGGCTGTCGTGTACTATGAAATTGAATGGGGTGTAAAATGGAAGTGACGTGCAGTAAATGCACGTCACTCCATACTTCTCCCACTGGGTCGTCACCATAGCATGGTTATTGTTCATTTGGTTTTGATGTGGTTAAGCTCTGAGATTCAAGCCTGGAAGGAACTGCTCGACTAGCTCGCCATTTTTAAAGACATTGGTTACAGGTATGGTTCTTTTCGCCCATCCATGAATTCGCTCTGTGTATGAAACAAACAATGTCTCGGTAATGTGTTGGTTTTTGTTTTCCTGAGATTGGAAACTGTGTAAACGCATGGGTATTTTCTTCGGAATGACTGTGTGGTTATTCGTTTGCAAATGGAAAAATTGATTGGTTGAATTTGTGATTTCGTTGGTTGTTCCATGTGGTGGAAACTGTGATGGCTCTCTGTTGTTTTAAGTATTTATGGGTATTTTTTTGGAGGGGTTCGCTCTGTTTAGCATTGCTGGCTGCCTCCTCATAGTTATGGTAACCATATCCAGTTGTATTCGGTTGCTATGGTCTTGCTGTGTATGTTTCAAACTACCTTTTGGTCACTGTGTATCCCCCAGAGCCATGTTCATGGGTTATTCTCCTAGTCATGGGATTATTTTTGTGGTATTGGCATCAACACAGTTGGTTATGGGGTGGCCATTACACCAAGCAACATGCTTTATGGTTATCAGTAATACTTGGGTTCTGCATTTCCATTGACATTGTTATAAAATTGGTTCGGCTCTTGAAAGGTGCAAGGGTTATGCCTCTGTGCGTTCTTGGTATTTGTTACTGTCCAATGAGAAATCGTTGCTCATATGCATTGTTGCCTACCCTACCCGGTGTTGAACTATCACACTGTTACATGAGCTGAGAGTTATAAAAGCATGTGGTTCCACCGTGCTTGTTTCAAAGGTTTTCTACCTAATGTTGATTTGTCCGACCTCCAGTCTCCCTGTGTTTTTGTGACTGAGCGAACTCTCGATTATTTCTTGTGTTCATGGTTACAAAGCCTGATTTTGATAACCCCAACCAGTCACACTCTCGTCGGGTATCTTGTTGACTGTCATATGTTGGTTGAGGGGTTATGACAGTTGCTTTGAGTATTGTCTCATCTCTGTTTGATCGAGTTGTTGGAAATTTGTAATTGGGAATGAGAATTGGTATACAGTCGCTGCCTCCTTTTGTTGTGACAGTTGCATCGATAACCTAGCTCGTTTTTTTGAGTAAATTGGTTGATTGGGAGTAAATGGTAATGTACAGTCACATCGTTTCCTCTTTTCGTTATGCGTTGGTCGTTGTGTTCCTACAACGTGGTATCAATTGAAGTTGGTGGCTGCTGTGTGTTTGATTAGTCTTGATCGAGATCATTGCAAGTTGAAAAGTTGGTGATTGTGACTTGGTTGTTTACTGTGTATGGTTTATGGATACATCGTGCATCGTTTTGTTTTATTGCACCATCAGAGATGAAGCACAACTTTTGTAGTATGGTTTCATTGCAAATTTAATTTTTAATATTGTCAAAAGAATGGAATCGGGCAAGTTTTAAAAGAGTTTGTTCAAGTCAGGAAAGACCCATGTCTATGTTTGATTTGGGGAATTACGAATTATGGGCATTGGTTGATATTTTATAGAAATATATGCTGGACAGAGATGAAACAATATGACTATGTGTTCCTTTGGATTTTGTTTTAAATAAATAAAACAAAAGTAAATGAAAAGAAACAAGAATTCTATTAACAGGAAGGTTGAAAGGCATAGTGATTCTGAGTATGATGATACACTGTGTTAATGAAAAAGTTTGAAGATTTAAATGTGGGATAGTGAACAAGTTTTAACACACAATAATTGTTTAATTAGTGTTGGATCGTTTGTATTGGATACAAAACTGTTTTTATGGATTACTTAGTTGGTTTTTCGAACAATATTCGTTCTTTTCCCTACCATTATATTACAACTCTCCTAGCCTTCCCATATTCCCTATCCACTCCTTGTTCTTAAAATTTAATTATAGTTAAGATAAATTATGTATTATTACAGTTAAAGGATCACATATTATCTTTGAGTTTTGTTGAGATAATTCAGTTTTCATTCATTCTTTAATTCATTGGAAGCCTAATTCTCTTTTATGATAGCAGGGTCCTATTGTAGACAAAAAAATTCAGGGATGAATTACATCATTCAAACACTTGTTTTTCAGAGGTGTTGATCTATATTTGATAGTTTGTGTAGACTTTTCTGTTTGTGAATTAAATTTCATGACTGGCAAAGGATATTGTGCAGAGTTGAGTGGGTAGCAATCTGTGGCAAGCTGATCCAACTTTTAAAGTTCAGTTTTTTACTTTCTGCCAAAAGTCCTTTTGTATGGTTTTCATCCGGGACATCTAAGTTTGACTTTGGTCCAAAACTTCCTCAGGGAATTTTGTAAAGAGAACGATTCTTTTGATAAATTTGAATGAAATAAATGATTTCTTTATGTCTCATCAGTTTTGATTATTGACTTGGTGTATTTAATTCTATCTCTATATTATTTCAACATATGTTATATTCATAAAATTACATAAATAATGGATTTTCCAGCAAGCTTTCATTTATAAAAAAACCAGCCTAAGCACTTGTAATCAATACTTGTGAATTAAGATACAAATTGTGATGGCTATAAACATAGGGTGATATTCCTGTCTATCTTGCTTTAGCCAAGCAATATCTGAAAATGCTTGAGTAATATCTTTCATATCTTTTCCTCAACACCTATCTAGGGCTGACTTCTTATTTTGGGTCTTCAAATTTACTTTATTATTTCTGTGGGTTGACTTCTCTTTCTGAAAATTAGATTTCCAATTTATTATTATTTCCTATGGGTTGACTTCTCTTCTGTGGTATCCTATTTCACTTTATTCTTTCCTGGGGTGTTCTTCAACTATTCAATGATCTTCCTTTAACTTCTTGGAATCTTCTTCTTCTCTAAGAAAAGTTTTCTAGGAGGAAAATTCCTCCCGCAACTACCAAAACATCAACACTCCCTCTTAGCTAGTGAAGTATCTTTCCACGATGTCTTCTTCTAGTAGTCCACTGACTACCCTGCAATCAAAATGTAGCCTCATGCTACCACCATACCATCGGTAGTTCAAATCATCTGCCATAGTTTCAATGACTATGCAATAATCAAATAGTAGCACACAACTACTACCATACTGTCTAGTAGTACACAACTAATGCAATAGTCCTCACGACTATGTAGCAATCAACTAGTAGCACCCAACTACTACCATGCTCTCTAGTGATACACAACTACTGCCATAGTCCTCCCAAATGTGTTGTGGTGTTTCTTCTTCTTTTCTTGCAGTCTTATTTGCATCCATCCACCTCACATGGTATGGGAAAGACTGCCTCCATAGCCTCATTCACACCTATCCACCTCACATGGCTAGGAAAGGCTATGCCATGGTCCAATACCATGCTCCAAGTATGATTCTCACCTAGCCACCTCGCATGGCGTAGGAAACAATTTCCACAAGTATTATTCACACCTAGCCACCTCACATAGAATAGGTAAGACTTGTACTAGGATGTGATGTTTCTTCTCTCCTAGTAGTCTTATTCACACCTACCCACCTCACATGGTGTAGGAAATACTATGACCATAGACCCATTCACACCTATCCACCTCACATGGCGTAGGAAAGGATATGATTCAAGTATTATTCACACCCAACCACCTCACATGGCGTAGGAAATAATTGATACATATCTTATTCACACCTAGCCACCTCACATGGTGTAGAAAAGATATGTACATGGATATACATTACTCCCTCAGTCACCTCACATCACTGATTTGGGAAACCCTTGGCCTGAGGGTAAATCCAGCTGGAGGAGAAACACCAAGCTTCCCTCTCAACGAGGGTGGACATTCTGCATCACACCAAGCTTGTCTCTAAAGTACTCAAACTTCACTCTAGACATAGGCTTGGTGAGAATGTATGCTATCTGCTCATCAATGGATATGTAACATAGCTCCACAACTCCTCTCTACACCATGTCTCAGAGGTAGTGGTATTTGATCTCTATATGCTTCTATTTGTCATGAAACATAGGATTCTCTGACAACTTCACACAACTTTGATTGTCACAATGTATCAAATTTGGCTCCAAATCTAGATCAAATAACCCCGCAAGCAACTTCCAGAGCCACACTGCTTCACAGGTTGAAACACTGGTTGCAATATACTATGCCTCTGTTGTACTGAGTGCCACTGACGTCTGCTTCCTGCTCAACAATGAGATCGTGCCTGATCCCAAACTGAAGCAACACCCCGAGGTGCTTTTCCGGTCCACTGCACTCCCTACCCAGTCAAAGTCTGTATAACCCTGCAAGTTCATTTCTACATCTGAGACATATCTCAATCCATATCCAACTGTACCATACAGGTACCTCAATACATGGTTTTCCTCTATCCAATGTACATGTCTAGTCTCAACCATGTACTAACTCAAAGTGTTCATCACAAAACATATGTCTGACCTGGTGTTAACGAGGTACATCAAGGATATGATCAACTATCTGTACATCGTGGGATCAACCAAATATGAAGATGAATCACTCAAGATCTTCAGATTTTTCATCATAGGCATGGCCATGGACTTGCAGTCCATCCATGGACTTGCAGTCAAGCCATGGACTTTCAGTCCATCATTCCGAATCTCTACAGAATATCAACAATATATTTTCCTTGGCTAAGGAAAATCTCATTTGGTCTCTGCCACACCTCCAATCCCAAGAAATAATGAAAAAGACATAGATCCTTCATCTCAAACTATGAAGTGAGTTCCTTCTTGCACCCATCTGCGAGATTCTCATCCCCTATAAGAAACAAGTCATCAAGGGGAAACCATCCCCAAGCTCATAAAAAATAATTGTTTGGCATATCTTGCCCTGAGTGCCTACTTGAGCCTGTACACAGATTTCTTCAATCTGCAAACATGAGACTCCTTCTCATGTATTTTATGGTTGCTCTATGTACACTTGTTTTGGATACCGAAGAAAGTGTCTCTTCATAATATTCTCCCTCTTGCTAGGAGAATCCTCTGGCCACAAATATATCTGTGTACATCTCTATGCTGCCATTTGCATCATGCTTGATCTTGTAGATCCACTTGGAATTTACTACTGACTTCCCTTCTAGTCTCAGAGACAATTTCCACACATCATTCTTCATGATGGATTGATACTATTCCATCATGGCATCCTTCCACACACTTGTTGCTTAGCATCTTCCTCATATGTGGAAGGTTCTAAATCAATTATCTTCCTCATTAATGCCACATAGATGAAAACTTGTGTGGTCTCTTTCTCTCTCTGGAACTGAGGAAAAATCCATATCCCAGTCCTTCTGACTGACTTCCTCCTCTGTCACTGAAACAAGGGAATCCTCCCAAGAGGTCTCATATCTCTTCGAAGCCTCTGAAGCTTCGATATAGCCTCCTCAACTCATGGCACCTGTCTATCAGTCCTGGAAGACATCTCTCTCTTCCATCTGAATCTGAGGAGGAATACTTTCTAAATGAAATTCTATAAGCCACTGAATCTCTCTGAGATCAGGCTCACTCTGAGTATACATGATCCCTCTGAAGCTTGACTCCCTATGAGTTTATATAATCTCTGGAGCCATCTGCTCCCTGGGTATTTGTTGACCTCCTTTGAAGTCTGATCTCCTATGGACTATACTAGGAGGCTACTCCTCCCTGCTGGATCCTGAGGGCTGACTCCCTCTAAACTCTGGCTCCTTTTGAGCTGGTACTTGGTGGGGCCACCTGCCTCACCACTAGTTGAGCCATCTCCTCCTCCTCATGATATGGTTAATCAATTCCATATATCTGTAAAGTATCATGGGACCATGCTGGTCTCTGCCTGGTCATTGCAACGATTTTGGGTAGGCCCTTTTGGCTCTACTAACTCTTTCTGGTGATCTAAAGAGTGATCAACTGAACTAGAGGGATATGTACAGTCATCTTCGGAGCCTATTTCTCCTTACAATCAATCTCCGTATGAGATACTCTATATCCCATAAGAGTACCCTTCTTGTCAAAAGGTTTTGACTTCTTCCTCTTCTCCTTCATTATATGGATGTGTATGGTCATGTACACAACTCTATGTCTGGATAGTCTGGTCCATGTCTCAACTAGAGACCATCTAATATGTTTCCTCCTGCAACCATCATTATATCTCCCTCTCAGAGCTATCATCTGTGACTTGTCCGGAACAAGAGCAACAAGGGAAAACAATAGACAAGAATAATATTCTTATAATAAGAACAATAATAATAAAAAAAGAACAAGAACAATCGTCACAATAGCTCCTTCTCACAGCTATCACTTGTGACCCGCCTAGAACAAGAGCCAAAAAAAAAATACAATAACAAGAAATAAGAACAACATTCTTCAACACTCTTCTAGTGTTGTGACCAACCATTCCTCCATGGTAACCTGCCCGGAACAAGAAACAACAAACAAGAACATCTCCTAGAGGATATCAATTTATCTTGTAAACAAGTGCATCATTAATACTAAACAATGAGCTTTTACTTAATGATCATCATACCAACAATATTCAAGTGTTACTAAACATTTGATAGCAATAGCAGTAATAAAACTCTAAAGACTGTTATTCTAGTTACAACACTTAGGTTGCAGCGATATAAAATATCAAACCTGATATGCCAACCAAGAGTCTAGTTGTTGTTGTCCCATTTGAGTTGTTCTATATTGTAGGAGACATCGTCACTGGTACCTCCAACTCTTGGGCTTCCTTTGAGTGCACTAGATCTAAGATCCCTTTAGATCTACTGTCATTGCTTGGATAAATGTCCTTTTGCCAAGTGTACGTCTCCTTCAAACACCCTCATCTTATATACAAGTACACCATTCAACTTTGTCTTCTAATATGAGACATTACATCAATAAGAAAAAGGTTAGAAATCTAAATCAGAAGCTTCAATGTCCAGGAAAATGTCAACAAGCCTAAAACCTCAAAAAAATCAATTTTGACAGAAAGTCAATCTGAGAAGTGCAGTAGGTGTGCTAGAGTAGGGTGAGTTGATTAGTGATGGAGTTTGTCCCAATCGATTTTATAATAAGTGCTCAACGAGCTTGGAAAAGAAAACTGTGCAGCGGAAAATTGAATGTGCAACGACAAATCTCAGTAATGTGGAAAATCTCACGATCTTCCTTCTAACGATTACACTGTTATGAAGGAAACCTGCTCTGATTCCATGTTAGATTTTCATTAGTTTCGTTAACATTATATTTACCATAGCATTTTTTTCTTCTTTTAACATTCAATAATCATATACTGAAATATATAAGAAATAGATAAACAAGCACAAGAAGACACAATGATTTATCCTGGGAAAACCCCAAACTCGGGGAAAAACCCAACCAACTTTTATTAGAGAGAATATTCCAATACAACCATGAACAAGCTCTAATCACAAGAGAAAACCAACAATGAAGAACCCTGATAACAAATACTTATCTCTTCTTCTTGTCAAACCCTAGTGAGGGTAGACAACTGATCAACACCATAGAACTGGCACCAAGATAGTACACGACAGAGTTGGCACCAAGATAGGCGCATCACTAGAACTGACACCATAGAGTTGGTGTCATTGGTAACTAGTAACTGCAACTGCTACTGCTACTGCTACTGCAAATGCAACTGCAACTGATAACTAGCACGAAGCAACTAAGCAACACCACATGACCTTAGCGCAACTCCTCCAAAGGCAGCGCACAAGAGAAATAAGCAAGAGACACCAAGAATATCCTTCCCCAAGTGGGAGTGCACTCTCCAAGAGAACCAGAGACCATAAATAGAGAAACTGTTGCAGCTGCAATTGCCTAGTTCTCACTGCAGAAGGAGAACTGTCTGACTATACAAATGAACTAACCCAAACTTATATTTATACTAATATGGGCACTTGTCTGGGGCCAATTTCTTATTCTGGGTCTTCAAATTTACTTTATTATTTATGTGGGCTGACTTCTCTTTTTGGAAATTATATTTCCACTTTATTATTATTTCATGTGGGTCGACTTCTCTTCTGTGGTCTTCTATTTCACTTTATTCTTTTCCGAGGTGTTCTTCAAGTATTCAATGGTCTTCCTTTAACTTCTTGGAATCTTCTTCTTTTCTAAGAAAAGTTGTTTAGGAGGAAAATACCTCCCGCGACTACCAAAACATCAACACATGTAGGTGCCTCTTCCTTTAGTAGTTTCATTGTAGGTGCCTCTACCTCTGGAGCTTTCACCTTTGTTTGAGTTGGTAAAGAGAAGATCTTCTTGAGAGGTTTTCTTTTTACCAAAAGTTTTGTCACGTTGTACCAATAAATCACTAAGGGAGGCAAAAGTTTATCAGAATCAGTGAATAAATTTACCAATTTTGACACGATGAAGTAGTTATCAAGTCTACACGATCAAATGAATAATACCATGCACAAAAGTCACTGCACACACTGCAAAAGAGTGCTATAGGGCCTTGGCCTTGACCCAACTTCGTTAAAAAATCATTGATAGAGTATTTCACTTCACTCTTATCAACATTTTAATTTCAAGTTACAATTTTCTTCAATTCGTCAAACTTTCAAAATTTGACACAATAATGCTTTTTGGTTGTCCCTGAAGATGAGTGGAGTGTCCACCCGAAATGTTGGACGTTTCAAAAACCAAGTACACAGTTTGTATCCAAAAACACTCTCAACACAATAATTCTTATAAAAATGATAATCACACCCCCTTTAAAGTGAACAATAATGTTCAATTGCTTCAATTACAATTAAAAAAAATACCCCCTACTCGAGAGGACTTGAAAAAACATCCCCTTGTTAGAGAAAAAACACTTAACAAATCAACCCTTATAACTCCAACTTTACATAAAATGCATAAAAATAATTAAAATGTTTCCACAACAATTTAACACTTATACCTCCATCATTCTTTTAAATGTTGTAAAGTATATAACACACTTCAACACTTTTAGTTTTGAGGTCTTATTACCTTTATACAAAAGTAATAAAATATTACTTAAAAGAATGACATGCCCTTATAATCCGTGCATGGAGAGAACTTTTCACCAAAAATAAATATAAATTAACATTTTCTTTTGTCTTTATTCCTCAACTTTGGCAAGTAACATTTTTGTCCTTTCTTTACTTCTTAAAAACATGTTATGCCATTTTTGTCCGGGTTTTCTTCTGGAGAGGGATTTTAAGCTGACCCAAAAAGGTGGCCAAGCGTATAGCGAAGGAGCTTGAGAACTTGCAGAGCGATTCCCCCATTTTATCCAGTGCCGGACCTGTAAAGGATGATCTCTTTCATGGAGAGGCCACGATTATCAGCGAAATTATCAGATGATACCGAAGGATCTATGGATTTAGAGGGAAGTCAATAAAGAGCAACAATTCCATTTATGGTTCGATCCAGCAGCAGATTATCACAATTACTCTCTGGAACTCGTAGCAAATTGTAACAAAGATCCAAGAAGAATTCTAGATCCAACAAAAATGGCGGTTTATGGATCAAAGAATTGCCAGATTTTAATAGATCTTGGCAATTTTTGCAATGAAGAGCCCTTTTTTTTATATTAATTTTTTTATATCTAACACTGATCTAAAAAATATTTCAGATTTGGATATAAATCTACAGATTTCCTTATCAGATCTACAATGATTTTTAAAGATTTTTCCGAAAATTATAGATCAAGATTATATCACAACAAATTTCAAATAATTTGATGAATTGCAAATAATTTCCCTGACCTTAAATAACGAAATACCTCTTTGACTTTGACGACTTTGTTTTGTTTGCTGAAGAAACCAGGCTTAAGCTTTGGAGCCTTCTTCTTCACATTTACATCATGGGCTTCTCATTCCCATGGCTTTCTCCTCGCCAAAGCTCTTTCAACATTGCTTTGATACCATGATAAATTTGGAGTGGTGAGGACGAAAAAACTCCTTAACCTCACTTGAAGAAAGAGCTAGTTTATATAGCTCAACTCTAAACTAAATTCTAAGAGAACAACAAATCACATAATCATATGGGTATGATAAGTATCCTTTACATAGAAGCTAGGTGTCATTATCCTAACAAACTAAGAATAAACTAATTTCTAAAAATATTAAAACTAGGAAAATACTAAAACCATAGAACTTTAGGATTATGAGGCTAACAAATCTCTTGCTCTTATTTTGTATTTTGGACAAACATACGCACTTTGATTTGTTCTTTTAAGTTCAATGGTCAAACGCTTATGAAAATGACTACATGCCAAGGAAGAAATTCCCCTGACTTCGCTTTCACGTTTTTTCCTTCCATCCTTGTACTGCTTCGAAAATGTCACTAGCTGGTGGGAATCCTTTAGATGAGCCGAGAATAGGAAGATTGTATTGCATCATGACATCGTAGGGTTCTTCTCATCATGATTTTCAACATCCAATTGTAACACAACCAACCCCCTAACCCTTACTTAGGATGGTGGGGTGTCAAAATTTCCTCTTCTTTATTTTGATTCTTTTCTCTAAATAAATTTCATGGCTGGATTTTGTTCATCAAAAGCTTTCCAATAACTATAACCATGAGAAAAATTGAGCTTTGGATTAAAGTTTATGACCACCTAAAGTTTTCTAGGTCTTCATTGACCAAAACCACCACTTTGCCACATGACATTAACACAACTATACGTCATCTGAAAAATCCTACAAGGCTCCATTTGACACTGACATGGCTACAGACGTGGCACCTTCCATTGGCTGACCAGGGGTATCGACCCACCACTCTTAACACTACCCTCACGTTCTCTGGTATCTAGTATACGGGGGTCAGCCCATTGGGGCACTGAGATCACTAGGGCATCGAGCCATTGGGCCTAATGAAACCTTTAACAATGCGATCTCAAACTGTACCCTGATTAGGTATACCGAGCCACTAGGTGATTGGCCCACTGGGCTCATCGGGGCACCAATTCCCTGGGTAACTCACCTTTTGCAACCCAGAGTGTCGAGTCCGGTGATCGAGTTGGCACCTTGGACACATCTCCCTGACGCACCTGCCATCTAGATCAAAATGTGGCTACCAAGGCACTGACCCATCGACCCACCAACCCACTGGGGACATCTTACGCACTCAAACCTCAAACGCCCGATTCGATGGTTGAGATGATACTCAAGACACATGGCCCTGTCATGAATTTCCACTAGGATTGACACATGGAATCCATGACTTGGTATGGAACTCTGCTCCAAAATTTTGAATTACCATGACACGTGGCACAATGACCACTTGACATGTGGACCAACCACAACATGACACGTCATTGTAATATGCAAGGACTCATCCAACCGGGTGCAGCCACCTGTCCACCTCTCAATGGTTTGGTTACATCATGCGACATCACTTTGACATCATCGACACATGTCCAATATCCACTCGCAATTATACCAGGGTTATGGGTCAGAAACCTTCTCGAAACCTTTCTCGACCAGGGCACCGGGACGATGCGAGGTAGAAAACAATTTCGAAAAATTTTGGGGTCTAGGGAAATGGAAAAACGTCTTTCCAGAACCTTTCCCCACTGGGCCACTAGGGAAAACTTAGACTTGGAGGAATCTTTCGATGGTCCAATGCTCCAATACCCCGAGTGTTAAACTCCCTCCCGAGCTTATTACGAGATCAACGGCTGAGGTTTCTCAACACTTATATCCAATGATGTAGATTTAAAGGGGCCTAAACAAAAGGGTTTAAACCGACATGTCCCACACTCGTCCCTCTAACCAACTAGATCTCGACATGTATCACCTTTCGGGACATGTTGGTTGCCACTCTCTCATCCTCATCACCATGACGTCGCTCTCTCTCGTTCACAAGCAAACAAATGGGTTGGAACTTGGCATGGTAACTCTGTCCCACCGAGGCACCGAGCCCTGGATAAGTTTATACCACATAGAAAATGTTACCCAATATCCCGATCTCCGGTAGAGATAAGACGGCTAAGGTTACCGTCACCTTGATCTAACAACTATTGTCTCTCATCGATTGTGTAGGGGTTCCCCACGAGTTCTCGGGTTTCTGCACTTCGAGTTCCAATCTTCATACTCACAATATGGGCGAGGTTCATGCCATCAGGCTTAACACAAGGAGACAAAACTTTCCCTTCTGAATTTCGTTATCTGTTTACAACATAAACTCATCCCACTTACCTCAAATTGAGGCGTCCACTCCAAATTTGGGTTTTAGAGAGGACAGGGAATATGTAAGAGGAATTTCAAACATCCAGGGTATAAATTTCCAAACCTTCAATACTCATTTATCTGGGATTACATATCGCTATCCATACTTTCTTTAAGCTTGTCGTCATAATTTACATAACCAAGAATTTCAAGCATGGATAATATAACTACAAATGTATAGACCCAGGAAAATCTATTTAGTTATCATTCTTCACAAGAGATAATAGCTAGTATAAGAAAATACAAGCAAGTAGAAGATGCCATTCCTTCATCTCTAAGCCATTACAAAAACAAGATACAATCCATAATAATTATCATATATCCAAGAGGTATTATAGGTGAAAATCACTTATCTGTTCAATGATGAAATTAACCAACCAACTGAGTGTGGGGGAAAGCGTTTCCTCCCATCCATAGGCTATGTTGCACTTCCTCTTTCTATAGCAAGCAACCCCCATGCTAGGCCATGACACCACCTGGGGATTCTCACACTGACTTAATCGGTCAAAGAATGGATCATGGAGGTTACTCTCCTCCACTCCACTGGAAACAAATGAAGTCTCCCTCTTCCCACTAAGCTCAAGGCCTCCACGAGTTTATCAGGTGTCTTTCTAGATTGATTTCCTCTGCATAAGGAATTCCCATATTTGCTACACATCCCCTCGACAATAACCCCTTACCAGTGATGGCTTCCTTCCATCCAACACCAAATCCCAGCCCTCTTTTTCTCCAGTTGCGACATGGGATTCTCTGTTCTAGAGTCACCATTTATAACCTGGGCATTTTCCCCTGTCCTCCTCTTTTCTCAAGTCTGCTTGCTCATAAACTCTCTTCTCCTTTTTCCTTACTTCTCCTACAATACTTCCCTTTCTTCTATCAGAAGAAATCAGGTCAATCTAGAAAATTAGGTGGTGGTACTCTCTATCCATCTAGCTCTCCATACCTCTATTCATTAGGGATGGTTGGTTGTTCAATTACCAACCCTCTCTCATTACTGATTTGCTTCAACTGCAAGTTATAGGAATCATGGTTATTTTCTTCGACATCATTAATCAAGGTGGCTTGGGATCTTTTGCACATGAATTCTCTTTTGTCCCCCCTCACTAGTCCTTCTTGTGGTATCATGGCCAGTACGTGTGCTCCATCCATTAACAATAATACATTCACAATCTTTGTATGTCATGGCATGAAAATCATTAATCATGATTAATTTCATGTAATCAGGGGTTTAAAAATGGGGTGTTACATTCCCCTCCCCTTCAAAAGGAACATCGTCCTTGGTGTTCTTTGCATCTCAACAACACCTTCTATGCCTTCATTTTTCAACCACTTCAACATTGTCTTCCTCTCCTTGGTTTGGTCCTCTCTTAGACTCCGACATTTCAACACATGCTTACAACAAATATCAAACATCATGCATAAATATTTCATTGTTGTTCATAATTCAAGAGTGAATATACATATCAACACAATACTTATCTGTGCAATTCATGGATCTTGATCCATATGGCTGTCACATTTACTCGACTCATTGTTTTTCCTTGACATATCCATTGTGCTCATGATCCCAACTAGCATGTAACATGAATTATTCAAGTCTCCCCTTCATTGCAACCACTCACCCTCCAGGCTCAGACATCCCCTTCTCTGTTACATAGTTCCTCAGAAAATCCATCATTTTCCAAGGCTTCCTTGCATAGAAATAATACAGAGACTTATAGAGTCTTACAACCAAGGCGTCCCTCTCGCTTGCTCTAACATGTCATAGCTATTCTCAATGATGATCATGGCATATAGGATCTTCATGGACTCACACCAATGGCCTTTTCCATACTTTTCCAGCTCGACAACCATCATCTGTCCCTCCAAGACATATATGTCATCTCACTTGTATCACACGCATATAGTAACCATGAGATACTACCGTCAATTTCAATCAAAATTTATTTCAAATCTGCTACCCACAAATTTCCAATTTCATTTATCCATTTTCATATGTGTTCCATATAGGAACTCAAATCCCACAAGTATGAGACTTCTTCTCATAACAATTTCTCATGGACTTATATTGATTCCATATCCAAGACCACTCTTCCTGCAATTTCAATCTTCACACATCCAAATGAGTTGCTATTTTCTCTTGCACATTACATTTTCATTATACATTTGCAGTGGCTTCACAAACATTTCTTAAAATTGTGCATACTAACAATTGCATCACTTTTATTCACTAATGATATGAAATAAAATGAATTATCATTCCTTACACATTCATTATTTCAACATACTAAACTTTGTATAATGCCTTCAATTTTATGTGAATTTGAATCAATGTGCCAATGTCCATGACCACATTTACACATAGTACACCCTTGCATTGATTCCAGATTACCATATTTCATGTCACGATGACTTGGAACTCAGCCAACCTCTCACCACATGGATTATTTTATCAACATTCATTATTACAACATGACTATAGTTCCTTTCCTTTATCTTATCATGATCTCAAATCAATGCACATGAAATTAAAGGTTTTTCATGAATGCATTCAAGCATTCTTTCTTTACTAGTAACTAGGGTGCCAATATTCATGACCACCCAATTCCTCTCTTTACCATTTCAAAATGATGTTGGAATACTGGAAGGTCCTCCTTCCATAAAGGAAAGTCCTATGCATGCCCTCTCATGAAAACACGCATCCCCTCAATGTATTCAACCAAGGTGCTTCTTATGAGCACTTCTATTCATAATCATTCACGATTAATCAATATATCTATGACACATTTTTTCATGAATTTTCATGCAAGGATTTTAACCATCCTTGACTGCAAGAGGTTCTTTCCTCTATCATTCAAGTTCTATTTTCCTAAATCACACCCTTCTTGGGTGTCAATGACATTTATATAGTCAATCAAAATCACGTGCATATCATCAAGATATAAAATATTTCAGAAGGGATTCTTACCCAATCCCTTTCAAATCTCATGCCATATGAGCATGAAATATTTATACTTTTACTGGCTTCCAAAAACCTTTTTGATATTACCTTATCAATGGTGCTTCATGCGATCTCCTAAGATCCCTTCATCAATCTTTCAACAACAACATTCTTGTATTTATCATTTGCTTGAGGTTTTCCACCATTGACAACTGTCTTTCCCAACAACTCCAATATTTTTCCTACACACAATAGGCATCGTTACATTCACAATTATATCAAGTCATGTTAAATCAAAATTCATGTACCATAGTAATTAAATCAACAAAATATTTTCATATATGCCCCAACATATCTATATGCACTCTATCACATTGTCCCCAATGTTTTTCATGAGTGCAAACACAATTAATATTTTGTTGTCTCTATATTCATACAACTATCAACATTCTCATGTTGGAAACATCCACACATAATTAACATATTGGTTTTCTCATCCTAGAGAAATACCATAAACAAGAAGAAATGAGTCAATGAATTCTCCCCTTTTAGCTCATCTGTACAATCTAGAACTTTCAGCTTAACTGAACTGTTTCCAAGGCCTCTCCGCTTTTGCATAACATGGCTTTAACCAAGATCATTCATTTAAACATATTTATTAATTTTATTTTCCTTTGCTTTTACAACTATTCTTTTTAAGCATACAACTCTGCTAAACAAATCAAAGTTTTGGAGTGAGAAAAACATTTCCTCTTTGTTTTCTTTTGGAATCTATCCCTTTATTCTAAGTCAAGTTCATCTTGACCTTTCATGCATTATCTTTTAAAATGTAATCCAATATTCTCATACAAATAGGATTTGTATCCCACTGCCTAATTTTCCAACAGTCATTAATGTTATGGCTTTGTTCTCCTAATAGAGTCTCCACATAGCTCCTCCACATGGAACTATATTAGCATGCAACTTCCTTGTTGCAATATTCAACAATACCTAAAATGAATTGAGCCCATGAGTTAGCATCAGCTTATAATTTCAGTTACTTACCCAAATCTACCTAAAGAATATGGGAATGAATTATTATTATACATTCTAACTACACATTCAATACATGCATTTGTTCTATCAACTAGTATTTACAGTGTGCTTTTATGCACTCAACCTTATGCATCAACGTAATGTGTGTGTCTACCATAGGCACACTTTACAATTTCACATGCATATTTATTGGAAATCATTCTATCTCATGAGTGTTCACAATCATTTGCATATTCCCAAAGACATAATTCATATTGCCTTCTATTCATAACATCAGAGCATTCTTGCTCATTTTTATCTTTAAACAATTTATACTATCTCTTTCTGAGGAATGGGGTACAACCTCCTCAGACTATTATTCAAACAAAAAAAACAGTCTCTTCAAAATAGAGTCAACTATGCATCTATAGCATTATCTAATCCCTACAAGTACAAATCTTGCCTCATAGTCCACTTATTCATGTAGACATACAATGCCTTTAAGCATGTGTGTGTGTGTGTGTGTGTGCATCACTTGCATATTTTTATATCATTCATATACATTTGTTGAATCTTAATAGCATCATTCTAATGAGATATTACAACCCTTCACATGACAAGTCTCACATGAATATTCATAATTATGTTGCCCTCTTTACATGGAAACCACTAGCAAGAGATCACTCTTGCCCATCTGCTATAAAACACCCCAAAAATCAGAATTTCAAATAGGTAATTATAGCATTACCCGAGGCAACGAGATACCAATTCCTATCTCTCTTCATACCTTAAATCAATTTTGTTCAACATACCTTTACTAAAGGAATCCTTTCATAAATTCCCTCTCACTATTATTTGAGCATATTAAGCCACACCTATATGACTATCATCCCTCTCTGAATGTTATTTGATCTAGTGGTATTCTGGGAATGCCCAAGCAATTCCTTTACCAAAATTTAGATCAACATCTCCTTAATTATTTTACCTTATCTTCATAAGGTTATATGCAACAACATTATCAACATTTTATCCATGTTGCTAACTTTCCTACTAATATTAGGTCATCATCAACCAAAATTTTCCATCAACACACTATACTTTACAACCAACCACAAGTTATTATAAGTCTATATGCACATTAGATACATGTTCAATCATTGCCATATGCATTACAACATATCCTCGCACACCAAGCATTTTACCCATGCCTATAGTGAAGACGTATTCCAATTGTCTGCCTTTTGCATTCACATGCATAAACATTCCTTTAGGTTAACAGGCATATACATTTTCCTTAATATATCCATGGGATCATAAAATTGGTCATATGACCATATCACTTTACCTATTTTATGAGGACTAGCAATAGTCCAAAGGACTCCTTTTTATTTTTCTCAAATAGATTATCCTAGCAACAAGTTTCAATCATTATAGGTCAAGTAAACTAACCTTACAAATTTCCATCGGTCTTATAAAAATGAGGAGTTATACATACATGGATTCGTATTTTATTTAAGAAACAATTATAAATTCTAAGGTTCTATCAACCCACACATATTGACAACATTACAACAATCTAGTTCATTCATTCTCTGGACTTATGCATCCCTTGAATAATATTATGTCGTTTCAACCATTTACATTCAGGTTTTTACCATCAATGCCTGCCAACATATTCCCACTCCTGTAGGAGTAGTTATCCTTCCAACAAATAAAAAATATAATTCTCATGTTGTAAATCAACATGTAAATGTTCTACTATAATAGATCCCAAAACAAGATTTCAATCTGCAGTCCTTCTTCTCAAGGAACATGTGTAGTTACTTATTAAACTTTTAATGAAGAAAGACACTTTCCAACAAGCTCATCTTAGACCTGGTATACCAATATTGTGACTATTCTCTGGCCCATCTAGGCCTAGTGTTTGAAACTCAGTTCTCATACCACTTTGTAACAAACCCAACCCCCTAACCCTTACTTAGGCTGGTGGGGTGTCAAAATTTCCTCTTCTTTACTTTGATTCCTTTTTTAAAATAAATCTCATGGCTATATTCTTCTCATTGAGAGATTTCCAATGACTATAACCATGCTCAAAATCGAGCTCGGATCAAAATTTATGGCCACCTAAAGTTTTCTAGTCCTTTATTGGCCAAAACCACCATCCTGCCATGTGGCACTCATGTGGTTTCATGTCATTTGAACAATCTTACGAGGCTCCATATTTTATTGACATAGTTGTAGAAATAGCACCTTCGACTCACCCACCAGGGGTATTAACCCACTGCTCTTAACACTATCCTCACGTTCTCTGGTATTTGGTATGTCGGGGGTTGGCGCACCAGGGCACGAGGCCACCGAGTTCACTGGGGCACCAGGCCTCCTGCAACCTTGAAAACTATAATATCAAACTATACCCTGATCCAATATACTGAGACACCATGTCATCGACCCACTAGGCTCACCGGGGCACTGGCCCACTGAGGCATTGGCTCCCTAGGTAACTCACCCTTCGCAACCCTGAGCACTCAATTTGATGATCAAGTAAGCACCTCAGACACGTGGCCCTAACACACTTTCCATCTAGGTCAACATGTGGCTACCTCGGCATCGAACCATTGACCCACCGAGGACATCTTATGCACTCAAACCTCAAACACTGGATTTAGTGGCTGAGATGACACCCAAGACATGTGGCCCCATCATGACTTGCCACGTGGCTTGACACGTGGCACCGATGAATCAGTATGAAATTCTACTCCAAAATTATGAATTACCCTGACATATGACACAATGACATATTACCACATGGACTAACCATGACACGACACGTCATCGCAGTAGGCAAGGGCTCATCAAACCAGGTATTGACACCTATCCACCTATCAAAGGTTTGGTTACATCATTCGACATCACTCTGATGTCATCGATACATGTCCAATATCGACTTGCAATTCTACCAGGGTTATGGGTTAGAACCCTTCTTGAAGCCTTTCCCTACTAGGCCATCGAGCCATTTGGATGATGTGAGGGAGAAAATGATTTCAAAAACTTCTAGGGTTCTGGGGAAATGGTGGAATCTCTTCCTTGAACCTTTTCCCACGAGGCCACCAAGTCACCAGGGTAAAAATAGACTTGGAGGGATCTTCAGGGGGTACGGTGCTTTGATACCATGGGTGTTAAAATCCCTCTTCATCTTATTACGAGATCAACGACTGAGGTTTCTCAATGCTTATATCCAACAACATAGATTTAAAGGGGCCTAAACAAAAGGGTTAAACCCAACATGGCCCACTCTCGTCCTGCTAACCAAAAAGATGTCGACACGTATCACCTTTCAGGACATGCTGACTGCCACACTGACATCCTCAATACTATGACATCACTCTCTCTTTTTCACGAACAATCAAAGGGGTTGGAACCCGATGTGGTAACTCTGTCCCACCGGGACCCATGAAGGCTTATACCACATTTTACATGTTACCCAATCTCTTGATCTCCAGTAGAGATAGGGTGGCTAGGGTTACCTTCACCTTGATCCAATGACTATTGTTTCTCATCAACTGCAAAGGGGTTCTCCATGATTTCTTGGGTTTCTGCACTTTGAATTCCAATACTCATACTCACGATATGGGGGAGGTTTGTGCCATTATAATGAATACAACGAAACGAGACCTGACCTTATGAAATTCATTATCTGTTTATGGAATAAACTCATCCCACTTACGTTGAATTGGGGCATTCACTATGAATTTGGGTTTTACAGAGGACAAGGAATATGTAAGAGGAATTTCAAACATTTAGGGTATAAATTTCCAAACCTCCCATACTCATTATCCAGGATTACAGATCATTGTCCGTACTTCTTTTAATCACATTCTCATAAGTTACATAACCAAGAATTTCAAGCATGGATAATATAATAGAAAATGTACAGACCAAGGTAGATCTATTCAATTATCATTCATTACAAGAGGCAATAGCCAGTATAAGTAAATACAAGCAAATAGAAGATGGAATTCCTTCATGTCTAAGTCATTAGAAAAACAAGATATAGCCCATAATCATTATCATGCATCCAAGAGGTATTACAAGTGAAAATCACTTATCTGTTCGATGATGAAATTAACCAACAGAGTATGGGGGAAATCCTTTCCTCCCAACCATAGGCTATGTTGCACTTCCTTTTTCTATAGAAATCCACCCCCATGCCAGGCCATAACAACACTAGGGGACTCTCACACTGACTCAACTAGTCAAACAATGGATTAGGGAGGTTACTCTCCTCCACTCCATTGGAAAAAACCAAAGTCTCCCTCTTCCCACTGAGCCTAGGGCCTCCACAAGTTTATTGGGTGTCTTTCCACCTGAATTTACTCTACAAAAGGGATCCCCTTCTTTGCTACACAATCCCTCAACGACCACCCCTTACCAGTGTCGGTTTCCTTCCAGCCAACACCAAATCACAACCCTCTTTTTCTCCAATCTAGGCATGGGATTCTCTATTCTAGGGTGACCATTCATAACTTGAGCATTTTTCCCATTCCTCCTCTTTTCTCAGATCTTCTATCTCATAAAATCTCTACTCCTTTTTCCTTGCTTCTCCTCCAATACTTCCCTTTCTTATGTTAGAAGAATTTGAGTCAATCCAAGAAACGAGGTGGTGATACTCTCTGTCCATCCAAGTCTCCATACCTGTATTCATTAGGGGTGGATGGTTGTTCAACTACCAACCCCCTCTCATTAACTGATTTGCTTCAACTGCAAGTTATATGAGCCATGGTTATTTTCCTCCACATCATTCATCAAGGTGGCTTGGGATCTTTTGCAAATGAATTCCCTTTTCTTCCACCTCACTAGTCCCTCTTGTGGCATCATGGTCAGTATGCGTGCTCCACCCATTAGTCAATCCCGTGACATTTTCCAATTAATAATAATACATTTACAATGTTTATATGTCATGGCATGGAAATCATTAATCATGATTAATTTCATATAATTAGGGGTTTAAAAATGGGGTGTTACACCAATTTTTTGGTATTTCAGATTAAAATGTATTGTATCCTTTCAACATTGGTAGTTGGATGTCATAATTGCAAGATATATAATTTATGACTCAAAACCATGTTTTGGAAAATGTATTTAACAAAAAAAAGCCCATTAATGTATTCGAGTTTACTTCCTTGAGTTTGATCTCCTTTCATGGATTATAAGATTATTCATACCATATATTTATTTCACAAATATGAAACAAATAAATATGAATTATAAAACATGTATAGTATAAAAGTTTTAGATCTCGGGAAGACCTTTCCAATGGTATAAGGCATGTCCAAAATATAGATCGGAACCAAAACTTATCATGAGAATACTGAATCAGTTTTTCCTTTGATTAACCAACCTTTTTCACTTTCATTGGCATTGAAAATTCACTTTAGCATTGCTTCCCTTTTTAACTTTATGCTTTTGCAAAGTGCAAAGTGATTGTTGATGAGTGCTTTGAAAAAGTGCAAAGTGTTCACCAACGAGTTTTTTTGTCAAAAGTGAAAAGTGTTCACCGATGGGCGCTCATCGATGTTTTCATCTCACTTTCTCATCAATGCTTTTAATTGACTTTTCACATCGGCACACTAAACCAAATTTTATTGGTGCATGCATTTTACTTTCCTACATCAATGCTTGCATTTCACTTTCATTGACGCTCATAATTCACTTTCATGTTGGTGCTTAAAAATAACTTTTTATAGCGATAAAAGTGAACCAATATCATCGATAATGAATCATTTTAGTTCAAAACAAGGCCAAATGAATTATAAAAAATTGCCTTTTCTAGAGTCTGAAAGATTCTTTCGAAATCAAAATATATGCAAGAAATCATTAAAACTAAAATGCAAAATCTTACTTGCAAAATGAAATAACTTAAAGAAAAGTGGTAGCCAAAATTTTGAAATTTTAGGGTGTGTTGTGGCCTCAACACCTTTGCTTCTAGGTCTTAAATTGTACTTGACCAATTCTAGAGGATTGGAGTCTCAAGTACCCTTTATTATAGAGTATAGTCCATAATAGGGTTTGCAAAGGGACCTTCTGGTGCTTGTCCAACACCCAAACCCTCTACTATTCCAGGTATAGGTATGAGGGTCCATGGGTTGGGATTTTTTATACGAGACAAATTGGGTATAAAATAGCTCAATGATTTTGTTTTTTTGGACCCAACCTCATTTCCCCATGTCCCTAAAACAAAATTTTCTAAAGAAAATCTTGTATTCATAGAGTGAGACTAATGGGTCTTACCCAAAATTACCTTGTTCTCCTTATTGTAATTTGTTGCGCTAGGGTTAGGTTCTTTAACCTATCCAATGCTCGAGTTTTGACAATTTGATACTATAGGTCCTATTCAAATACCATACAAATTATCTTGAATCCATACATCTTCTTTCCTACTCATGATATATATTGTTTAGTCTCCGGGCCTCTTGGATGATTCCTTGGAGCCCAATTCTTCTGCATATTCAGGTAATTTCCTTCTGCAAAAATGTTCCCATAATAGTGAAGATGTACACACATGAATGGAATCCTCTCATAGTCCAGAATGATATGGAAGAGGTCAAATACCCTTTCAATATCCATCGATTCTGCTAGAATTTTTCTCACTTCCAACCCTACCAATATTCGTGCCATGCCAATAGTACCCAGACTATAATAAAAATAAGTCTACTTTGTCACAGGTAGCTAAGGTTTTACCAATTTTTCAAACACATATTTAGACCACAAAATCAATGGCATCCATGGGAAACCTCCCCCATCTTCCTTTGAATTATCAAATGGGCAACATATCAATTGTCCACTATAGAAGCTAAGGGAATAGATCCCAAAACCTCCTATAAAAGAATATATATATATATATATATATATATCCAAATGTGAGATCCCTCCCCTAGTGATCAGTGGGGGAGGTCACAGGTTCGACTCTCTTGATCCCCTTTGTGTTAGGATATGTAATCAAAGCCGACAATTTACCCCGTTTACCATCCATCAATCGTGGGGAAGTACTTGGAGGGTTTCTTCTGATTTCTTCTGTCGGAATATATATAAAATTGTTACTAACTAAAAATGAGATTGTAATATCTCAAGACGAAAATATATAACTACTAAAAACATGAAATTTAGCCCAACTTGGAAACTATAGAAAATCCCACAATCATCAAGTGATGTGCTTTTGAAATATTACCACCAACATTATAGACTATTCCATATAGTCAAAGTGAATGACTATCAAACACAAGACATGTTTGTATCATGATAGGTACGGGTAGAGAATGAGTAAATCCACACTTGAATGAATTTCATTAATGTGAGACATTCATAAATACAATTTGACGTGACCTTTTCCTTCATCTTCCAAGAGGTGTTGATGACTCTTCCTATTCACCTATCACTCTTTATAATTCTCCTAAATAATGTTTACAACACTATTTATAAAATACCATAATCAAGAGGATTACGTATCCAACAATCCCCCCTTGATCTGAAGGGGTGTTTGTGATTCCAAGCATCATTCTGAATTTTTCAAAATTTTCTCTTCGAAGTGCTTTGGTGAAGATGTCCGAAATTTTCTCATTTATGG
Organism: Picea glauca; assembly: GCA_000966675.3. Lineage (NCBI taxonomy): Eukaryota > Viridiplantae > Streptophyta > Pinopsida > Pinales > Pinaceae > Picea > Picea glauca. The sequence goes on along the minus strand of JZKD02S0588595.1, from coordinate 254 downwards.
AACAATGTCTCAAGTTAATAGTATTGGCCTCTACATGATATCAAATCAGATGGTACTTTGTGTTCATGTGCTTCGTTTGATCATGGAATTTGGGATTTTTGGCCAACTTGATTGTAGAATAATTATCAGCCAGAAAATGAGTATGTAATATACCAGATATAAAAAGTATGCAGATCAGAAATAAAATGCTAGAAATGGCAGAATAACAGTAATATAACCAACACAATCTCCACAATAACACATAAATGATATAA
>JZKD02S0588573.1:0-10306 GCA_000966675.3 Picea glauca | reverse complement strand
TAAACAATTTTATGCCTATTGAAATATTATTAATGTTCTCCAAGTGATCATAAAGATTATGCAAGTCATGAACAACAAAAATAATAAACATAAATCACACAAATGATATACACAGAGGCAGATATTCATGGGGAAACCCATAAAGGGAGAAAACCTCTTCTTATTATAATCATAAGCAGTATTTTATGTTTTGTACATAATCTATCTTTGAGCACCAACTCAAAATGAGGCTACAACCTCTTCTTTAACAAGCTGCAACTTGTAGAGATCACCAACCCTCTAGTTTCTCTAACACCCACTAGAAGGAAGAACCAACTCCCTAAGTGTTCCAGCACCAACTGGGTGGAAGCATCAACTTCTGGTCACACAGGAACCAACATGTATAACAAATAACAATGGTTCTCCCTTGCACCACCCTACCACCCTGGTTTTTTTGGCTACAACTAGATGGAAGCTACAACTCCAAGTGTTCAAGCACCCACTTGAAACATTGAGGACAACAGTCCTCAATAGCACAACCCTACCACCCTGAGATATAAAAATTTACTTAATTGTTATGTCTCTGATACTCCATGTCTCCTATGCCTTCTTCAACTTTTATGCTCTATTCCGCTTCTGCATATTTCTGCTTCTATGCTCTGCCATTTTTCTTTCTCTGCACAATGCTCCTCTGTTCATCTTCTCTTTTGCCTTTTATGATATATGCTACCTCTGCATTCTATACACTGCACCTCTGATCTCCACTTCAGGTCCTTCACCTCGTCTCCTCCTACCCTCATCAATAACCCCTGAACCAACACGCTCTCTTCTCTATTCTACATGTCTTCCGCACGCCGAGTCCTCTGCCTGATCATCATTTGAACTCTACATCTTCTCTGGTAGTTATATTGAATCTGCTCATCATTAGTGGGCATTATCCTGAGATTCTTTGGCTTCTCTGGAAGTCACAACTCTTCATCTTCTCTAGTAGTTATAGTCAGTCATTTTTGGCTTCTTTGGCTTCTAAGCCCCTTCCTTCACATGACCACCGGTGGTGACCAAATGCCCATTCAAAAGGATATTCCTGATCTCAGTCTAGTGAGCACTAGCTTTGTTTCTCAATATGACCTTGGGTAGTGATCTCATGTGACCACGCGATTATGGGCGCATCCAAAGGTGGTTTGAATCAAATTATATTTTGCCCCGCAGTTTACCTCAAGCCTCCACGTGTCCTTTCTCCAAAACCATGGTTTTGATTGCAGCCCGCCTTCAAATTTTTAAAGTTCACACATATTCAATCCCGACAATGCAATGGGACCATTGATCTCATGATCTTGACGGTGCTCCTGAACAAACAATTCATATTTGTTCTTTCACGATTTGTGAATCAGATCTAACCTTCATAAATCAATGCCTGTGATTTATTTCGTGATCCGGGCTTGGGGAGTTTCAAATATCAAACCATTCTTTCCTCCGTATGTCAATCTTCTAGATTTGACAATCCACTAACGCATGTCCCTCTTCGATCAACGGTTGAGATCTCCATTGGGTCTCTAGACTTCAGAGATTTCAAATATCAACTTCTTGTTTCTTCTGACTGGATATCTTTCGAAATGGAAGATCTGTTGACATATGTCCTCCTTAATCCAATGGATATCCTCCGCTCCTTCGTCTCTTTAGGCTTCGGGGATTCCAAATATCAACTTTTCTTCCCAACCAAAAAATCCCAAAGTGATCCGCTCCAGAGTTGTTAATCGTGTGCCACCTGTCAGTCTTGACGATGGATGATTGAGGCTTACTTCATGTCTTTACCCATAGTCCATAGGATTATGCCACATCTTTTCTGGATTAGTCACCCAGATTTACTTCGGACAATTTGACACTTGAGATCTTCTTCGGACGATCTGACGACTGCGATCTAATTTGGATGATCCGAAGGTTGAGAATTTATTTCGTCTTTCCGAGTCTCCGGGCTTCGGGGTTTTCAAATCTCAAACTTGAAATTCTTAATTTATTTCTCCGGAGCTCATGATCCATCGCCAAGTATCCCTATGGATTTGATGGTTGAGAGAGACTTTGAACCTTCATCCTTCAGGACTTTGGGACTTTTGACATTTGTTGGTGATGAAACTCTCGAAGTAAATCTCCCGGAGTGATGTAGCTTCCTTACGTCACTTGTTGACATGGCACGAGCCAATTTCCTCTTCACATTTGTCATCATCTGATTATGCCATGTGTACTTTCTAATGTGGTCTGCCACATCTCCTTGTAGACATGGTCTGCTGATCTAATGGTCATCGCATTTTCTCTAGATCCAATGGTCCTGATTCATTTTAGATTTTGGGATTCAGGTAATTCAACTTTCAAGTTTCCAGTTCTTCCGAAGTGAGATTCCCCGAATAGTAACCTCCTCGCAACTTTTGATGTGAACCAAATGTTGTTTGTCAATCATGTTCTTAGATTGATGGCTCGATCTATCTTCAGTGCTTCTCTTCTATCTTGCCATTTCCTTCCACTTAGAATGATCCAACATTTGTCAGGCATTCGGTTGATGGTCCTTTGGATCGGTGATCCAATGGCCACTGTCGCGTTTCCTCCTGAGCTTTCTTGCCTTCTACTCCACCTTTCGTTCTTGCCATCAATGAAAAGCACACACTTTCTGTAAACATATGCCAATAACACATCACATTCAACCACAAAATTATGAACGTCATGTTTCATACCACCCTAGAAAAAAAACCGTTTGACCCTGTCATAGGTTTTGGTAAACCTGGAGTGCCCAGTTGTGAGTGTAGCATGAAGCTCAGAAAGTACCATGGATTTAAGTTTTGATTGTTTACTTAAATACAAATGACCTTTGTATCAAAGATCATCATGGAGCCAAGAGTACCCTAGGGAAACTGGAAAATTGGATTGCAATTGTTGTATTAGATGTGAACTTTTGGGATCGTGTAGCCATTCCTAGCGAATGGCTTGGACCCAATCTAGTCCAATGAAGGAGAGAGAAAAAAGGGACCCTTCATATTCATATTTTTGGGAAAGTGCATCTGCAACCACATTGTATTTTCCTTTATTGTAAATGATCTCATAATCATATACAAAGAGCTTAGTCACCCATTTTTGTTTCTCTAGGGAGGAAATGCGTTGTTCTAGAAAATACTTGAGGCTTTGATGATCTGTCTTAATTTGGAATCATTTCCCCAATAGATAAGGTCACCAAAGATCAACGACATGAAGAATATCCAACATTTCCTTTTTATAGATTGATTTGCCCAAATTCGTTCAGATAGTTGTTTGTTGGTAAAGGCCAAAGGCCGACCCTCTTGCATAAGGACAGTGCCAATTCCTTTCTCTGAAGCATCACATTCTAGGACAAAGGTCTTTGTGAAATCAGGAAGGGCCAAGACTGGAGTGGTGCACATGGCCATATTCAAGGTTTGAAAAGCTTGAGCAGCTGCTGGAGTCCAAGTGAAATAATTCTTTTTAAGGAGTGCAGTGAGAGGTGCCGCAATATTTCCATAATTCTTAACAAACTTGCGATAATAACCTTTTAAGCCAAGAAATCCACACAATATTTTGAGAGTCTTTGGGTGAGGCCAATATTGCATAGCTTCAATATTTTTAGGATCCACCCTGAAACCATCATTTCCAACAAGATGACCCAAGCACTCGACTTCTGAGGCACCAGAAGCACATTTAGATTGTTTCAGGAAAAGTTGGTGCTGAGAGAGTAGATGGAGAACTTGATCCACATGAGAAAGATGGTCTGTCCAAGTTTTTCTATAGATGATGATATCGTCAAATAAAACTAAGACAAAATGATGGAGAAAAGGACGAAAGACATGATTCATGAGGCTTTGGAAAGTGGAGGGATCATTACACAAGCCAAAGGGCATGACCAAAAAATCATAGTGGCCCTCATAAGTTCTAAAGGAAGTCTTAGGAATGTCTACCTCTTTCATACGGATCTAGTGGTAGCTATAATGAAGATCAAGTTTAGTAAAGAATTGGGCGCCACTCAATTCATCCAAGAGGTCATCAATGACAGAAATGGGAAATTTTCCTTTAATGGTGAGTTTGTTGAGGGCGTGGAAGTCAAGACACATGCACCAAGAACCTTCTTTATTCATGACCATGACCACAGGAGAAGAGTAGGGGCTTGTACTAGGGAGGATAACACCTGCGTTAAGCAATTCTTGAACCATTTTCTCAATTTCATTTTTTTAGGAAAAGGGTTGAGGATAGGGAGGAATATTGGGAAGAATGCTTCCTGGGACAAGGGAATGGAATGATCATGAACACCATGGGAGGAGGGAGTCCTTGGGTAGTGGAAAAAACCACTTGATTTTTAGAGAGGATGGATTGGAGGTCTTGCGGCACAGAGGGTGTCTCAGTTGCTTGTATGGCATGGAGTTGGGAAATAATGCCCAAATGACCTTTTTTGAGCAGCCTTTCCATGTGATGGGAACTAATGATCTCAGGGGAATTGACGATGATGCCTTGGAACTTATATTTTTGTCCCTTCTGATCGAATTGCATGGTTAATTCCTTAAAATCCATGAGAATGGGGCCCAAAGTCCTTAACCAGTCTACACCCAACATAATGTCACAACCACCCATGTCGATAGAAAACATATGAGATTTCATGTGGTAGTCACCAATTTGGAGATGCACATTTTCACAAAGCCCTTCACATTTCATGGACCCACCTTTGGCAATCATGATTTGGAAATTATTGACTGCACATATATAGAAATTAGTTTCTTGGGCAATGTGGCGATGAATAAAATTATGGGTGCTTCCAATATCAACAAGAATGGTGACCTTCCTATGCTTGATGTAGCCAACTAGTTAGAGGGTTTGGGGAGCAGAGAATCCCATGAGAGAATTTAGGGAAATGGCCAGTTCTACTTCGGGAGGGTCTGAGGGAGGGGTTATGTCAATGGGTTCAGGTGACAGAGACACAAGGGGAGCTTCAACATCCTCTTCCAAAGCATCCTCTGAGATGGCCATAAAAAGTTTTTGTTCCTTACACTTGTGTCCCAGAAAATATTTTTCATGACAATTATAACAAAGGACTTTGAGTTGGAGTTCAACCATTTTGGCCCTAGTCAATTTTTGGATCTTTAGTGGAGTAGAAGGAGGAGTGGGATTTACTAGTTTAGTGCGAGGAATAAAGGAGGGTTTCCAATTTTGAGAAGAGACAACCTATTGTGCTTCCTTTTCTATTTTAGTAGCCTCCACCCAACTCTGAGGCTGAGCCATGAGGACATGAGCATGAATCTCATCCTTGAGGCCACTGATCAAACATTCTCGGAAAAAAGAATCAGACATGCCCTCAGTACGAAAAACTAGTCACTTAAAAGTAGCTATGAAGTCTTCCACTATGCCATATTTTTTCAATTTTGTTAAATGAACTAAATGGTTGGTGTCAATGTCAAAGCATTCATAAATCTCTGCCACAAAGTGTGTCCAAGAAACATACCTTGACGGGCAATTTTTCTCCATTGCCACCATTGCCAATGTTCTTGATCTAGATGGAGAACACCATACCAGAGTTTGGCCAAGTCATCTATAATGTCGCACAAAGAGAAATAATGTTCCATTTGAGTTACCCAACCAATGGGATCTGAGCCATCAAATTTGGTCACATCCACACATGGAAAGCATAGGTCACGTTGAAAGTGATGGGGCTGAAAATTATGGGAATGAGAGAAAGTTTCAGCTTTGGTATGAAAAGGTGGGTTAGATAAAGGAGGATCTGCAGGGATATGCAGCTTGGTGTAGATCATCGAAGAAATAGATTCAATCTAGGTAGTAACGTCTTGTTTGAGGTCTTCTTTAAGTTTCTCGATTGAGGTGGCAATGGAGGAATGCATGTTTTTATTGATGGTGGAAATATTGGCACTGATCTATCTCACTTCTTGTTGGGTCTCTGTGAAATTATATTGCAAGGTATTGAAGAAAGCTTCCAAGTCTTAGCTACGGGCATGGGCCACGATGACGAGGGAACCAAAAAGGGGCGAGTGGGGTCAAAAGTTTTGCTAAAAATTATAGGTATGAATGTGATAAGGGTGAAGAGATAAATCTGGTGGAATAGGTCTCAAATAATGGTGCAACAAAATCCAATTTTTTTTTTCTACACCTGCAGAGTTATACTTTGATCTGAAGAATACTACAGTGATGAAATGCCCAAATTCTTAATCAGGAAGAAATGTGTAGTGATTTGGCAACTTGAATGCGGGAGACATGGTTGTGCGACAATAGATATTGTCTGGTTTTTTTTTTTTTTTCATCCACAAGGGTTAGGTATTCAAGGGTTCTACACACAAGGGTTTTCCCTATGCTATATCTCTCTGATATACATATGGGGGTTCCAACAGTATTACTCAGCCCAATATCTCAGGGCACCAACTATGGAGGCTAGACCATTCCCTTAGCTATACTACATGACTACCCAGGTACTAGAGAGTATCTTCCCGAGTGTTGTTCTCGGTGGCACTATAGCAGTCAGGTGGCCGATCGGTTTATCTAAAGAGGGCTTCAAGAAATCTAGGTCGATCCGTATATAGGTGTTTTCTGATGCGCTACCACTCGAAGGGGTACCAACATGGGTTACAAGGGTGGCCAACATATGTGTGGTTAAGTACAACTTTTATTTCCTATGTGTATGAATCCCCGACTGCAGGTTTATGCACGCAACAAAAGATATTTGTAGCTTAAAGACGTTGGAATACGTCTCTACCCTAAAAAAATTAACCCACAATTTTCTACCGAGGAAAGTGCTCTGATACCACTTGTAATATTCCAAATATAAAAAGTATGCAGAACAAAAATAAAATGCTAGAAATAATACCAAAATGATACCAGAATAACACCAGAAAGAGCACTTAGATTACTGAGAGCAATGTTCACTTGCCTCTTTGAGGGGGAAACCTCCAGTAGAGCAGAGATCTATTACAATAATATCCAAGACAACAGTTCTCATACCCTCGACTCCTATTTATGCTAAATATGTCTATCAAAAGAACCATCTAAAGGTAGATCCTTCTAGTTGCAGAAGCTTCTATTAGGTCTTCTTACATTCGACTTATTCTTCCTTATTGCTAGGCCTTATTTATATTGACCTTTATTACATCGGAATATATTATTCTACCTATGTGAGGGGTTAGGTCCCTAATAGTACATTGAGGCTTTGCATTGACTTTAGGAAATTGAACAAGGTAACTATGAAGAACAAGTATCCTTTGCCAAGGATAGATGACCTCTTTGATAGAATGAAAGATGCTAATATATTCTCCAAGATTGATCTTAGTTCAGGATATCATAAGGTAAGAATTAAAGAAGAAGACATCAACAAGATTGCCTTCAGAAAAATATATGGTCATTATGAGTTCACAGTGGTTCCATTTGGGTTATCAAATGCCCCGATTGTCTTCATGTGTTTAATGAATGGTATTTTCAGGGATTACTTAAGATAAGTTTGTCATTGTATTACTAGATGACATTCTTATATATTCTAAGTTTGAGGAAGAGCACGAGAAACACTTGAGGATGGTATTACAAGTATTGAGGGAGCATCCATTGTATGGAAAATATAGCAAGTGCTCATTCTACTAGAAGCAATTCATTATTTGGGCCATATCGTTTTAGAGGAAGGAATAACAGTGGACCAATAAAATATAAAGGCCCTTGGGGGGTGGCCAACACTGAGGAATTCCTTTGAGATGAGTTCATTCATGGGATTTGCAGGTTACTAAAAAGATTCATTGAGGGATTTTGAAAAATTTCACACCCAATCACTTCCTTGCAAAAGAAGGGTGTAAAGTTTGAGTCGACATCAGATTGTGAAAGGAGTTTCCAACACTTGAAGCATTTACTAACCAATGATCCAATATTAAATATTGTTGATCCAAATGAAGACTTTATTGTATGCAATGATGCATGTAAAGAAGGAATTGGTTGAGTTCTTATTCAGAATGGGCATGTGGTATGCTATGAATCAAGGAAATTAAATGAGCATTAAAACAACTATGCTACTCATGAGTTAGAATTGGAAACCATAGTTCATGCCTTGAATATGTGGAGGCACTACCTCATGGGGAAAATATTTGAATTGAAGACAGACCATAGTGGTATGAAATATTTATTTGGACAACCAACTTTGAATGTCAGGCAAAGCAGATGGTTGGAATTCCTCAGTGAATACGACTTTGATATAAATCATGTCAAAGGTAAAGAGAACAAGGTGGTTGATCTACTCAGCAGGATGGTGCATGAGATGCATGCTACAACTATTAGGATGCACCAAAAATATTTGAAGGACAAAATTTTAGAGGTTGCAAAATCAGATTAGAAATACATGGAAGTAAAGGAAAACTTTCAACAAGGTAATTTGCAGTAGAAAAGTGAAGAATATAAGCTACAAAAGGTTGAAATTCTCATGTACAAGGGCATAATTTATGTGCCAAATTCTCAGGAATTGAAAAATATGATTTAAAATAAATGCATAATTTGCCTTATGTTGGGCACCCTGGTTACCAGAAAACTATTGCAGCTGTCAAGAGCCAATATTATTGGCTAGTTACAAATAAAGAGGTTGCTCATTTTATTGCCAAATGTTTGGAATGTCAAAAACTCAAGGCTAAGCACAAACACCCAATTGGTATGCTACAACCATTACCCATTCCTGAGTAGAAATGGGAAGTTGTAACAATGGATTTCATCACCAAGCTACCTAGAACAATGAAGAAACACGATTCCATCATGGTGGTGGTGGATAAGCTTACTAAAGATGCCCACTTTATTCTTGTAAATGTCACTCACAAGGAAACCAACATTGATGATATTTATATGAGATAAATTGCTAGGATGCATGGTATTCCAAAGACAATTATATTTGACAGAGATCCCAAATTTACATCAAATTTTTGGAAAGGATTACTGAAAGGATTATTGAAAGGATTTGGGACCAATCTGAACTTTAGCACAACCTATCATCCAGAGTTAGATGGGCAATTAGAGAGGGTGAATCAAGTTATTGAAGATATGTTGAGGATGTATGTGATGGATAAACCATCCAAATGGGAGGATTACTTGCATTTGGTGGAGTTTTCTTATAATAATGGGTAAATATGAGTCCATTTGAGACACTTTATGGCAGAAAGTGCAACACACCAGTGAGTTGGGACAACCCAATAGATAGAGCAGTGGTTGGACCAAAATTACTCAAGGAAATGGAAGAGTAGATGGTGAGAATAAGACAGAATTTAAAGGCTTTCCAGGACAAGTAGAAAAGTTATGTTGATAAGGAAAGAACTCACAAGGAATTTAAAGTGGGTGACCATGTGTTCTTGAAAGTAAAATCCAAAAAGAAGTTCCCTGCAGTTGGGAAATTGTTCAAAGCCGACAACTAGTTATTATGGGCCATTTGAAATCTTGGAGAGGATTGGTCTTGTAGCATACATGTTTTCCTTACCTACATCAATGTGCATTCATAATGCATTCCATCTATCATTTCTTAAAAAAATATGTACCTGATGCCAATCATGTCATTGATTAGAATGTGATTCAGGTGGAGCAAGAATGTGACTTTCAAGTGCAACCGGTTTTCATATTGGATCGAAAGATCAAGCAACTCTGGAATCGAGCCATAGGGCTAGTAAAGGTCCAATGGATCTGGTACGGTCCCAAGGATGAAACTTTGGAGCATGAGGATACAATGCAGGCAAAATACTCACATATTTTTTAAGACTTTTGAAGTTTTGATTGTATATGTGTATATATTGCATTGAGTGCAATGCATAAATAAGGGGGAGGGGAATGTAATACCCCTAGGTTGAACCCTAATTGTACATATAAATGTAAATGAACACATATGCTAGTGAGCCATGACATTTTGAGGCCATAGTGCTTGTGTGGTTATCAGGCTGGAGAGCCAAATGCTAAAATGGCTAGTGAGCCATCATTGTAATATGTAATCACACACAAATATTAATGAAAACATATCACTATTGCAGACCAACCATGTAAAAGGGTTTGGGGGGATAAAATCCACTATATAGGGAAAGGGGGATAAAATTTTAGGAAAATGGGCTAAGCTAAGGGGAATTAAGCCCAAAGGAATATTATATTAATATTCCTTAAAGTATAGCCCATAGGGGTGTACACCGATTGGCAAGTGTTGTGTAAATGGAAGGAAATATGTAAAAAGAGGTCTCAAGTTCGATTCTCACCCCGATTTATCCGGAGGTATGCTTGCATCCGGTGCGATTCTCCCTAGGGGTTATAAGTAAGTTGATAGGATTCGACCCCGTGTCATGTGAGT
>JZKD02S0588562.1:0-16082 GCA_000966675.3 Picea glauca | reverse complement strand
CATAGGATAAATGTAACGCATCGTGGCGTATGTGTTGTACTGTAGCACCCTGGTGCGGTACTATTTTCCAACGCACTGCATAACATAGTAGAACATATTTTGTTTGGTGTGTTACTTTACACTGATGCACCGTGAATGGTGCTCATAACATATATACACACTGTCGATGGTGCGTGACTATTTTTTGGGCGCTCTGATAATGCAATTAACTTATTTTTTGAAGGAAGTTATTTTTCCATATTTATAGATAAATTTACCATTCAGTAGAATTTTTTTATGTTTTAAGTATGAGTGAGGCTAATATATTTCATATGTTAATCATGTAGAGACGTGAGCGGAGAGAGCAGCAGAAGAAATAAGAGCAGAGGGTGGACCTATACAATGTTGTATGGGAATGGGAGGCAAGGGAGAGGGAAAGGGATTTGTACCCTCACCCTATTACTGCAGTGACTCATTTTCTCTTGAGGGATGTAGGCCTCCTTAAGTATTATGAGGAGGATAAATCCCTTAAGGGGCACTTTGGGTTGTTGTTGCATTGGGATTTCCATCGATAGGATTTCCATGTGGGTCAGGATCAGTGGTACCATACCACTGAGGAGGATATTTACTTTATCATTGGGCTATCCAGGAGAGGGGAGTATTTTCCCCAATTCCCAGATGTCCCGGTAGGTGTTGTAGCTAATATTAATCCCATGTACTCTCAAAAATATATTGGGGTAGATGTACTATCTCCACCTAATTTCCAGGTGTCTGGTGGACAATTGAAAATCACCTCTCTCGGTGCACAGGAGGTTAGGTGCCTCTCACTCTTAGTGACTACCATAGCCCATTTTACTAATGATGGGAATTTCATTAGCTACACTCTTTTGTATTATGTTGATTCGTTGGTATGAATGCCATGGTGTATCAAATGGTCTATCATTTTTTTGCAGCTATTTTGTATAGCGCCAGAAAAATGTTGTGTTATGATACGTGGGAGGTCAAACTTCCCTTTTCCCTCAGATTTATTTTGCTTATTTTTTGACAAGTTTCTAGAAACGAGGCCAACTTTTTTTCGTCATCCTGCTAGGTCGAGGACTCATGTGCAGATGCACATGTGGGGGGAGATGATGCCCAAGAGGGCCCAATCGGAGATTTCAGCCAGGATTTTGCCAGATGTACTAGAGCTACTAGGTAGTGCGATGGATCACATGTTTGTCATGGTGTCGTATCCTTACGCAGGTTTGGATTGGCAAGGATGTACGAACATCCTCTTCACACCAGATGAGCCACCAAATGATAGAGGTAATATTAGTTTTTTCTTTAAATTAATATAGTTTCATTTTATTGTCTTACTTAATTAGAATAAAAATAACTCTAACATGTTCTTTGACTTGTTTTATTAAATTGTTTAATGGATTAATTGTGTAATTATTGTGTTGTAATATATATTTTGAAGATATTGGGACTTTCATTGGGGACATGCCTCCTCCCCCAGCAAATGACGATGAGGAGATGAGGCATAAGGCTGCATTGGGTTAGGGTCCTTGGGTGCAAATACCTGGTGGCATGCCTCGTAGACTTGATACCAGATTCAGGTTGGATTTGGGCGACCGACTCTCTGCACTTTTGACTAAGGTGGGAGTCTTCCCTGCCCTAATATGAGACATCAAGGTAGATCCTATGCTCTTGGAGCTTTGGAGGGAGATGTCACATGATTTGATGCCTCTTATGCGTCATATCATCAGAGCTACCATGATACTAGCAGCGAGGAGGGCTCTCAATGATAGGCACAACTCCTCTTCTAGTAAGTCTTGTTCATCAAGTACCCCATCGATTGAAGAGGGTGGTCATCATCATCCTTCTCCACATCCTCCTCCTCCTACTTCACCTCACCCAAATCATGAGGAGGCAGCACATATTCCTCCTCCTCCTCTTTCACCTCACCTGGATGAGCATGTCAGACCTATTCCTCATCCTCCTCTTTCACCTCACCTAGATGAGAATGCCAGATGTACTCCTTATACTCCTCTTTCACCTCACCTAGATGAGTAAGCAGGACCTATTCATCATACATCATCTTCCACTATAGACTATGCCTCCACTATTGTTGTAGATATGTAGATTATCCCACTAGCTGGACCAGATATGTTATATCAGTTATTTGACTTTTTCATGATATATATATATATATATATATATATGGTGTTTTTTTTCTATTGATCATGTTGATGATGTACTTAATTTAAAATTTGATGTTGATGTGTATATTTTTAAGTCATGTTAGATATGTTTGTTAAATGTGCTTGATAGATGTGTATGTTATAACATTGTTCATTAGACATGTATTTTTCTTGTTGATCATGATGATATTTAATTAATTTATATGTTGATGTTGATGTGTACATTTTTAGGTCATGTTATATATGTTTAATGTTAAATGTGTTTGATAGATGTGTATGTTAAATGATGCTTGTTAGATGTGTGCAATGATGATGTTAGAAATTGCTTGTCTTTTGTTAGATGTGATCACAATGATGATGCCATGTTAAATTATTACATATGTGTGCTAGCTAATTAATGACATGTATATGTGCTAGAGGTATATATAATTAGATGATGTTAGTTTGTGAATATAAATGTGTATTTTAGATGTTGTTTATCTTTTTTATAATATGGTTATCATCATCATGTTAATTTTTATAAATTACAAAGTTCAATATGGTTGAAACTATAATTATAAAATTGAAACTATAATTGCATAGATAGTGTTGGACACACCGACCACACTTAGAGGGGGGGGTGAATGAGTGTGGGGTTCTTTTTCAAACTTTCACCTTCACAAAATTCTTATTTAACAATCACCATTTACTTATTACTTATTATTGTCATTCATAACCAGTCAATTGTAAATATACATCAGCAACATATATCATCAACAAGTCATCACCACAAGGAACACAAGGAACATAAGATGTATGTACAATTTTATTTCTATTACGAACTACAATACTTAGGTTATCAGCAACAGCTGAATAGAGTAAAACTCTACAAGAGCACCAGCTGTATAATGAAAGACTTAGTTTATACACTCAGCACCAACTGAGATGAGGCAACAATCCTCAACAAGTACATGACCTGTTGGTAGTGCAGCACGTGTATGTACGTGCCCTACCAATAGTACATCTCGTGTATTTACGCGACCAGTCTGTACTACATCCTGCGTATCGCTTCTGAGTTACTTAGAATTTTCTCTTCAAAATAAAATAAGATTCTTTGCAATATTCAATCACATTCACTTCTGTCTTTCCAATCTGAACCATAACCATTCACAACACATCCAATCTCTCCAACAACTTACTCGTGTTTCTCAACCATACAATATGAATGCTACTTAATCATGTATAAGTAGTCATTATACTATAGAAATCATATCAGTACTGAATCATAAGAGTGTTTCTCACTCCATCAACCAACACAGACCAAATCACAACAATCATACCAAGAATTCCTTAATAATTCACCACACAACAAGAAAGAGTATCCATAAAGACAACAATGTAACCATACCAGATTTTCTATGGAAGATCTGAGCCCATAGAATGCATATCTAGAACCTACTTCAGTCTTCAATAACATGGAACCATCTCACACACAAGTCTTCATGACTTTATCCACTATACGTACTATGTCTTCATTCATCCTGTGTAAGTACGCATGCTATCTCACTGCAGCCTGCATATACCTCAGAAACTAGGGTTTCTGAACTTCCAAAACTTTTGTCATCTTGATCTCAGACATATCAAAACTTTGATGTGTCCATGAGATCCTCCAGATCATCTCTCTCTCAGAATAGATCTTCAATGCATGCTCAAGACATGTTTTTCATAAGAGACCCTTGCCTCTTATTTATACTCTCCAAGTAGCTTCCTTAGAATCATCTTCTAGGTCACTTAACCTATTTTAATCATTTTAGGGTTAACCCACTTCTAACCACTTTCCTTAATTAGAAAGTTCTCCATTATTTTATTATTTAAATAATCCTTCTTGACTTTGTCACTTCACTTTATCATTTAAATAATCTTCTTTGATTTTGTCACTTCACTTTATTATTTAAATAATCATCCTTGACTTTGTCACTTCACTTTATCATTTAAATAATAATTTCTTCTTTTCAAGGTCTTTGACTTCTTTGAACTTTTGGGGCTTCAAGCCAACATATGAGGGTCCTCCAACTTCATAAGGCCATAAATCTCAAACCGTGAGGAGTTTTGTGATGTTCCACATACCATCGGAAATGGAACGACAAGAACTATCCATCTAGGATAGTTTCACTGACAATTTCACTAATCTTCATCTCATTATTCCAGAACTAAGCATGGGTTCTCTAACCATACTTCTAGGTTGACTCAACTACAAAGCGTATTCCCGTGAGGGATTTCACCATAAGGGGACCACTTTGGAGTTCATCCATTTGTACTCCTTATCAACCTTGATAAGACAATAATGATTCATCATCAATCGATCCATATTCATCTTTTCATCATGTATCAATGACAACTCATTGACCCATATTCATATATGCATGACATCATATGACTATGATTCCATTTGACATCTATACATTCATATCAAGGACAATACATATGCTATACCAAGACATTGTTCCTTTGACATCAAACAATCAATCAATCAATCCTTTTGCATCAATCAATCCCTTGACATCAATAAATCACTTGACATCAATCCTTTGACATCAATCAATCACTTGACATCAATCAATCAAACCTTTTTCATCAATGACAGCATGATCCAACAATCTCCCCCTTTGGCATTGATGGAAATACCAACATTGATGTCAACACCAATCATTGATGTCAACATGTAGATAAATCATTGCTTCTACAACGATAGTCATCAATCACATCAATGTGACTATCTCTCCCCCTTTGACATCAATGGAAAAGGGTCATTTTCCCTTTAGGGTCTCTCCCCCTGTCTGAATGCCTTTGATAATCTCTCCCCTTTTGAACAAGGGAAATCCCTCTGATGAAATGTTGAATATATATCACTCATGCTCCCCCCGTGACCAATGATCCCCCTGGAATTATGCATCTGTGTTCTTTCTCCAAGTATAGGGCCCTTTTACCAAGTAGCATCTGATAAATATCTCCTCCTATAATCATGGGAAGAAGAATAACTCCCCCTATGGGTATGTCTCCCCCTATCTTCTCTGCAATATGAACAATATGCTACCACTGCAATATGCTTATTCTACAAATGCTACTTCACAACCGGAACATAGATCAACCACCCTTTCTATGACGATCCTTGGACCTGTCCATGCATAAAACTTGTGCCATACCATGAAATAGAGAATCATGAACAAAACATCAACCAAGTACATCATGTACCAAATTGTGTGCCCACACTGTACAACATCAGTGTACATCAACCATGTACATCAATGTCATAGAGTATGCCATAAGATATCATCAATGGAGTGTATAAACCATATTCTTCTACCAACATGCCAATCGTGTGCCACAAACAAGTGTTATATCACTCATGATATGCCTCCACCATGAACCAAGTGCTACAATCATGTATCTCAATCAATCCAGTGTCTCGACTATATCATCCCATATGTCATGTACCAAAGTATATGCTAAACAAGTAATATCAATGGTGTTCTTTTAGTCAAGTACTATCATCCACATACATATACCATTTGTGAGTGCATCAAAATTGCACACAACAAGATGAACTACAATCAAGATGTGTCATCATACATGTATGTCAAAACATGTGTCAATCAAATTGTTAGTAGGTGACTCAACCAATGTACTAGAAGTGTACCAATCATGCATCAACTATATATCAAGCTATGAATCCACAATGATGTACAACATGACCAACTATACATCAACTCATCAACTACATGTCTCAATATGTATCCCATCCATATGCCAAATGCATGCACCAAGATATCCAACAAATATGCTTCCAATAATTTATCATAAGATATATCAATGAAAATCAAATATGTACCAACCATGTACACCAACATATCAGCCTCAACCTCCATACAGAAAATAATAAGCATCCAATATGTACTAGAAGTGTGCTTCAATAGATTAATGACATTTCTAGCTAGCATCATCATGATATATCTCATAACCAAAGTGCCATAATTTCACTGTCATAACCAATATTGTTCTTCAATAGAAAATGCCTCAATCCATACTCAAGGGTCAGTACCATGCATCCAAGATAGTCTTTTCAAAACTCAACCATATTTCACCATCATACATACAAAAAATATATATGCCATTATGTAATCATGAGCACCTACAGAAAACCATGTTAGATCCTGTAATAAACAATGTCAGGTCCTGCAACATATCATCATATCAACCTACAACCCATGTGCATAGCCCCTTTACCAAGGCGTTTACCCCATATACGTGACTTGTTTCATAGACAACTCGTGTATGTAGGTGACCTATTCATAGGTAATCTTGCATATGTATGCAATTGTTACCATTGTAACCCGTGTATGCTTCTGAAGATGACACACTTGAGCTTCCATTCTTCTCTGGTTGTTCAGTCCTCTTCACCCACTTCTAAAGGTGTCCCTGCTTCTCAGAAATTGATCTCTGAGCTTCCATCTTTTCAAAAATTTCTTCCTTCCTAACTTCATGCCTTCTTCTAGTCATGCTATATGAATTCCTCATCATGGACTTTCTTCTTGTTTTCCAGCAATCCTGGGATTTGTGACCAAATCCTCTACAGTTGTAGCATCTCATGATGTGACAATGAACAACAATGTGTCCTACTTGATTACATCTCCAACACCTTAAGGTGTTATGAAATATTTCATTTTCTCTCCTTTCATAAAATCTACATTCCAAATCTTTGTGACCATATTCATTACATGAACAACATTGACCATGAAAAACATTTTCATACCTTTTCTTTGGTGTCCATCTTCTTTGAGGTGTAAATATGTCTTCTTGATGTCTTCCTTGCTTTGTTTTTTTGAAACTTCGGTTGTCTTGTGTAGATGGTTGACTTGCAACATTATCTTCATCCTTTGAGAGTGAGCGACTTACGTCATGCTTCTTTGAGGTGCTTGATTTAGCATGTGTAGCTTCTTTGTTGTATCCAAGACCTCATTTATCATTTGGTGATTTTTGAATTTCCAAGATCTCATTTAAGATTGTTGAGCTCTTCAAGAATTTTTTTGACTTCTCTACTTTCTTTCTAAGATAAACAACTTTAGCTTCTAACTTATGACATGACTCTTCCTTTTAATTTACTTGATTCTTCAATAGTTCCTCTACCCTTTTGGCTTCCTCAATTTGAGTCTTGATACAGACGATAATTTCAAGACTTTTTCTAATCTCATCATCTACCTTCTTATCTTCTTTTTCATTCATTAGTCTTTTGATATCTTCTTCCTTTTATTCTAATTGAGTCTTTTTACTCTCTTCTTTTTCTTTGAGCATTTCTTTTAACTTCAAGATGTGCCTTAGATTCTTCTTAAGAAACTTTTTAGTGTTATCGAAAAGATAGCTATAGTATATATAGAAATGATCAGATTTGTATTCATATAGACCCCACTCAAATTTCTTTTGAAGTTCTGATAGTTCTTCTTCTATTATTTCCATGGGATAGCTACCATCAAACTCTACACAAACTATTTCTAGATTTTCTTCTTCACTTGTAGAGAAATATTCAACATCATCACATTTTGAATTATTKCAATCAAGGGTTTGTGAAGATTMTTTACCTTCATTTGAAATGTCTTTAAGATATTCCTTTTTGCCAACATCATCACATGATTCTTTACCTTCATTTGAAATGTCTTCAAGATCTTCCTTTTTTCCAACATCATCACATTTAGAAATAATGCAATCAAAAGTTTGTGTAGATTCTTTACCTTCATTGATCTTGATGAAGTTGTCTTCAATATCTTTCTTTTTGCTTTGGTATGTCGCCTCTAGCTTTAGCAATAAATGCTTGGAGGAAGTACATTGTCCCATGCTCTTTTTTATAGTACTTGAGAGTCCACTAAGAATGGTCTTGAGATCCAATGCATCATTCTTCTTTCCTTCCCTTTGAGCTACAAAATTTGACTTGTTCTTCAAGGATACTGATCCACCAATGGTTTCCTTCCAAATACCCTCTCCCATTTCCTTCAAATGAACTCTCATTTCTATTCTCCATGTAGAATAGTTTTCCTCATCAAGGATTGGAACTTCATCATCCATTTGTGTGTCCATGGATCTCCTCCAAGATTGTTAAGGCTTATAGTGAAGGCCCTCTTTGATACTAATTGTTGTACACATCGACCATACTTAGAGGGGGGGTGAATGAGTGTGGGGTTGTTTTTCAAACTTTCACCTTCACAAAATTCTTAGTTAGCAATCACCATTTACTTATTACTTATTACTATCATTCATAACCAATCAAATATAAATATACATCAACAACATATAACATCAACATATATCATCAAAAATTCATCACCACAAGGAACACAAGATGTATGTACAATTTTATTTTTATTATGAACTACAATCCTTGGGTTATCAGTAACAACTGAATAGAGTGAAACTCTACAAGAGCACCAAATCTATAATGCAAGACTCATCTTACACACTTAGCACCAACTGAGATGAGGCAACAATCCTCAACAGATACCAATCTTTCAAAAGGTACGCGACATATTGGTAATGCAACACGCGTATGTACGTGCCCTACTAGTAGTACAACTCGTGTATGTACGCAACCAGTCTATACTATAGCCTGCGTATCACTTCTAAGTTACTTAGGGTTTTCTCTTCAAGATAAAATCAGATTCTCTGCAACCTTCAATCACATTCACTTTTGTTTTTCATTGTCCAATCTAAACCATAACCAATCACAACACATCCAAGATCTCCAACAACTTACTCATGCTTCTCAACCATACAATATGAATGCTACTCAATCATGTATAAGCAACTAGTATACTATATAAATCATATCAGTATTGAATCATAAGAGTGTTTCTCACTCCATCAACCAACACAGACCAAATCACAACAGCCATACCAAGAATTCCTTAAGCATTCACCACACAACAAGCAAGAGTATCCATCAAGACAACAATGTAACCATACCAGAGTTTCTATGGCAGATATGAGCCCATAGAATGTAGATCTGGAACCTGCTTCAGTATTCAAGAACCTGGCACCATCTCATAGACAAGTATTCATGAATTTATCCATTTTACGTGATATGTCCTCATTCATCTCGTGTATGTACATGTCTTGGATCATTGCAGCCCGCATATACTTCAGAAACTAGGGTTTCTAAAATTTTGAAACTTTTGTCGTCATGATCTCAGACTTATCGAAACTTTGATACGTCCATGAGATCCTCCAGATCATCTCTCTCTTAGAATAGATCTTCAATACATGCTCAAGAGATGTTTTTCATAAAATACCATTGCCTCTTATTTATACTCTCCAAGTAGCTTCCTTAGAATCATCTTCTAGGTCACTTAACCTATTTTTCTCATTTTAGGGTTAACCCACTTCTAATCACTTTCCTTAATTAGAAAGCTCTCCATTACTTTATTATTTAAATAATCCTCATTGACTTTGTCACCTCACTTTATCATTTAAATAATCTTCTTTGATTTTGTCACTTCACTTTATTATTTAAATAATCCTCCTTGACTTTGTCACTTCACTTTATCATTTAAACAATAATTTATTCTTTGCAAGCTCTTTGACTTATTTGACCTTTTGGGGCTTTAAGCCAACATATGAGGGTCCTCAAACTGTGTAAGGCCATAACTCTCAAACCATGAGGAGATATGTGATGTTCCACATACCACTGGAAATGGCATGACAAGCACTATCCATATAGGATACTTTCACTCAAAAATTCACCGACAATCATCTCATTAATTTGAAACTAAGCATGGGTTCTCTAACCATACTTATAGGTTGACTCAACCACAAAGAGTCTTCCCATGAGGGCTTTCACCATAAGGGGACCACTTAGGAGTTCATCCATTTGTACTCCTTATCAACCATGATAAGACAATAATGATTCAACATCAATCGATCCATCTTCATCTTTGCATCATGTATCAATAAAAACTCATTGATCCATATTCATCTATGCATGACATCATATGAATATGATTCCATTTGACATATATCCATTCACATCAAGGACAATACATATGCTATGACAAGACATTGTTCCTTTGACATCAAACAATCATTCAATCAATTATTTTGCAGTAATCAATCCCTTGACATCAATCAATCACTTGACATCAATACTTTGACATCAATCAATCACTTGACATCAATCCTTTGACATCAATCAATCAAACATTTGGCATCAATGACAACATGATCCAACAGATAGTTCATTATACATATAACTAAAAAAAAAAATCAAAAAACAAATTACATATGAATAAATATTATTTTTCATTCTACTAATTACTCTATTTGAATAGACTCTTCTACACTAAAAATTGTTATTATAAAAAGTTATGATCTCCAATGATAAGAATTCTATTGGATTTAAACTTTTATGGATGCAAATCTTCCTATTGTTATTTTTTTTATTATTTCGTAAGTTGGTTGCTATCAAATTTTAAATTACTTCATTAATTGTGGTTTTACTCAACATTGGGGGCATAATTTTATAAACAGTTTCAAAAGAAATGATAAAAGTGTGTAAACTAACAAACACTACTTTAGTTAAAAACCAAATTATCACTAAATCATGTTATAAATTATTATTTTTAATTATAAACCACATTTTTTGTTAATCTTACTTTTAAATCTACAAAATAAATGAACATAAACTCAGTTTTTGAATTGTCATGTTAACATATCCTCAAAAATGTTGTACTATCAAACATGTGCATCAACCATATCATTACATCTAATTATATCAACATAAAAAGTAGAATTTCATATCACATTAAAAGTTTAATTGGACATTTAATATTTTTCAGGATTTCACAATTGGAAATACTTAAAGAAGATAAAACCTTTTTAAATATATGCAACGACATATAAATATGTTCAAATAAAAATTGTTCCATGCAATCACAAATAATTTGAAAGACAAACACATTATGCATCAAATTGACTATTTTTTTTTTTTTTAATTAAAACAGTGGAACCTGTTATATTATCAAAAAGCCAAAGTGTACAATGTCTAGTATTGTCTCCAGTTGTCCTGCCTGTATAGGAAACTAGGACAGCTAGCCTATCTGTGCTTGGTGCATGATTCTTATCAAAATACATATATGCTCGCCCTGCCCGAGGGAAACCAGGGCGGCAATGTTATAGAGTTGCAAAAACCAGAGCATTTCTAAGCTTAAAATGTCTATGTAAACTATCTAAAACCGAAATAGCATGAAGATTTCAAACCAGAACCCTTGAATGACTATTTGCTTGATCTCGCTCGCTTGTGTCCCGTCCGACGCCAGCCTGCCGGTATTGCGTAATCCTGTGCACAAGTTGGACACTGCTTCTTTGGAGTGTTCTTTGAGAGACCTGCGAAGAGCAGGTCCATTCGTTGTTCCATTCTGTCCATACGAAAGCCCAGGTCGCTCAGCATGTGTCTGAGCTAAAAAACGAGGGGCAGGTGCTAGATAGCCGAGCAGGTGGGCTGGTCTGGTTCTCCCTCGTCACCTTGCTTCCATTTTCCAGTGTCCCCTTCTGATTCTGCCCTGGTGTCTCCCGTTGGACGGGTCGGTGTTTCCTCGTTCCTCTTCATCCCTGTGGTGTCGGCTGGCGGGATTTCCTCCTCCACTATGCAGGGCGAGGGAAAGTCCTCCTCGTTTCCATCGCCGTGTCTTCCCAGGTGGGCTTCGGGTGGTATCCTGTGCTCTTCTACTTTGGCCACGAGCGGTTGGCACTGCGTGGCTTCCTCTGGGCTAACCTGTTCAACAATTGCCATAGGTGTCGACCAGGATCTCCTCCTGTGCCAGATTGACGCCAGTGTTAAGGCTTTCTCAAATTTTTGGATACGCTTACGCCGGGATTCAGCCCTATACTAGGCTGCACCTCGGCATGACTTACCTCTTAGTCGGGGCATGATGGAGGCTTATTGAGGAGGGCGAATGGGTGGAGGTCGAGAGTGCATTGCAGTCTCCCTCTTCTCTGCATTGGATGGAAAACGGAGATGGCTCTCGGACAGAGTGAGCTTTGCGAAGGTTGAATGCATCTTGTCCCTGTCCCTTGTCATTATAACACTTCCAATTGCTATACACGCGATTGCCATTAACTCTGAACCTTGAGTGCACTGTCTCCTGGTACTGCTCCCGCACACAAGAGGGCTCGTCGCGTTAAGGTGGCGAGTGTAAGCCATAAATCAATTAATTGACGGAGGAGTTGGGCCGGTTGATGCCATTAAGAGGCGTCCTGGCATCCTCCCGCGTGTCCTCTGCTGAGCTCGTGACACCCCATCCGGGGGGCATCAAATTGACTATTAACCAACTAAAAATTGTTCAAATATTTGTTATAATTAACTTAACATTTCCTCTATGAGAAGATGAATAAAAAACAATATAATTAGCGAAATAAAGAATATAAAAAAAAAGATACAACAACAATATTAAATATGAAATAAAACATGTACATATCACTCTCTTTTGTCATCACCCTCATTATCTTCCTTTCTTGGCATGATAGCATTGTTGTTCTCAAAAATATGTTTTGATCTAGGGTTGTGTCTTAATACAAACCACCAATCCCTATCCAACACATCTGGGTAAAAAAACACTTGGTTGCAGTGTTTTGGGAAAACATAAGGCTCATTAGCTTCATCACACATAATTTTAGAATTGATACATATGATCCCACTATCAAGGTCTTCCTTTACATTATTCTGATCAAAAGGTGTAACACCACTTGCACCTAAAAATAACACATTGGAAAGAAGAGAAGTCCACTCGAATGATCTCTTGTATCTTTCCTATGTAACCTAACTTCCCCTGTATGGTGTTTTTATTGCGGTGGCTAGCACAACTAGAATGGTCAAACTCGACTTCCACTCCACAGTCTTGTGTCATGTGTCCATCATCGACATCCTCTGTGTGAAAATGATGTCCATATTCCCACATAAATGGGAACAAATGCACCTATAAAAAGTGAACAAATCACAGTATCAATGTGTGTCTAATAACCCGACCATTAAAATATAAAATAATATAGATGTACTTACAATTCAAATGTGCATTACAAATTTAAAAATTAAGTACACAAAAATATTATTACCGAGTTGCTGCAACCAATCCCTATCTTTAGTGCATCCTCTTCTTCATGCTGGTTATGATTGGATGCACCATATTTCTCTCTGACTTGGTCAGCAACTCAACTATTGGGGCATATAATGGTATATTTTATTTTAAATGATCAATATAATGCATGCTTCTACCATTCATCCATCTAAATTCTTTCATGTCACTTTCCCATTTCCTCCTCTTATGTTCGTACAATGTGACTCACGACTGTGTTGCCTCTGAATTGTAAAGAATGAATTTATTGATGGCATCAATTTCTAAATTCATTGATGTATTCATGAAATCAAACCAACATATAGTACATATGAGATCATGAAAGCATACATTATGAAGTTCAGTGTGAATAGTTACTATGTAGAAATTTGACAAACAATAAGTCACTTACTATTTACCAAGAGCCTTTTTCAATTCGTTTGGAGAAGCTTCCCTTCTCTTTTGTCTTCATCCCTTTTGTCATCCCAAATCAATGCACCTAGTTTGTTTTTGATCTGCTTGATGTACTCACTGGCATAATAGAAAGACTCATATGATATGTACCCCTCTGCCATAGACCCCTTGGGTTTTGTGGGAATCAAATTTCATAAATTCATTCAAATACTAAAAATGTATTCACTATTTCATTTTTTTGAAAATTTTTGTGGGGGAGAGACTTGCAAGAGAGACATATGGAGGAACATTGTGGAGGAGTAGAATACTTTGGAACCACAGTATTATTCATAATATGAGAATTTGAAGGGTATGGTGATTCACTCTAAACCCTTTTCATAAAAATATTTAATATTAAGAAGGTATTCAATATTTTCATTATTTTTCCAAAATTTATAGGAGACATATTTGGAAGAGAGAAATACCAGGGAGCACTGTGGAGAAGAATAGTACTTTGGAACAGCAGAAATACTCAGAAAATCAGGATTTGAAGGTTATGGTGATTCACTCAAAACCCTACATTTAAAAATAAAAAAACATACTTACCTTAAACCCTTGTTTTTTTTGCTTACGTCAATGCAAAATTTCACCCTAGGGTTTAACTCCCTCTATCACTTCAAAATTAAGGCTTTTCATTTTAGGTATTTTAGATCTAATGGGTTTGTTTTTCTATATATAAGTGTTTTGCA
Organism: Picea glauca; assembly: GCA_000966675.3. Classification (NCBI taxonomy): domain Eukaryota; kingdom Viridiplantae; phylum Streptophyta; class Pinopsida; order Pinales; family Pinaceae; genus Picea; species Picea glauca. The sequence continues at coordinate 1,652 of JZKD02S0588562.1, read as the reverse complement.
TGTGATGCAAAGGGACCACTTATTGCATCGGATCCCAAACACAGTTGACCCTCTGACTTTTTATTTTTATTTTTTTAAATGGTTTCTGATTTGACGTTTTTTTTAAATGTTTTTCGATTTTCTGGTGCGTCATTTCGACAGAAACGCACTAATGCGTTTATGTATAAGGAGCACTGATAAAGCCTAAAAAAAAGAAATTTAGAAAATATGGTGAATAAAAAAAATATCACCGATATTTTCTCATCTAAACAAAACAGAAAATGTTGTCATATAATTTTTTTAATTTTTCTTCTCATCGGTGTGTAATTTTTCTATTGTTTTTTTTACGAATGTTTAATTTTTTTGCTATGTTTTTGTTTTCTATTGTAGTCATTGTGATGTCTTCTATATATATCACATTGTTGTAATTCAAAATATTTTAAAAAATAAATTAAATCGTTTGGTGTGTTTTGTTGTATGGAACGCACCAATGTGTTTTATGTAATAAACGAATCGGTGCTTTGTATATAAAAAGCGCATTGGTCACAACAATTTTTTTCACTGAAAATTATGTGATTTATTTACAAAATATATTTAATAATTTATGTATTGAATGGTATAGGTTGTATATTGATAAAAATATGAGTGAGAAGAGTTCAAATAAGAAAATTTATAGTCGACACAATGATGACACATCCAAAAAAACAAAAAAGGCAGGTTCTCTATAAATTCTATACAAAACTAATATGATTGTGTTATAACCCTATATTTCATAGGATCACCTAGTGATTAGAATTTATTCCTCTAATCATATCGTGTTGTAAATAATATTTTATTCTGCAAATGATTTACAAAAAGAAAAGAAAATAAAACGAAGAAGAAAAAAAAGAAAAAAAAAAAGAAAGAATAAAAATATAAAAAATGAAAAGAGGGTATAAAAATAAAAAAGAGAAAATATAAAACCCCATGAAATAAACTTGGTTCAAATCATATTGTATAATCATGATCAAACCTTTTAAATATATGTTGATAGGTCAGTGAATAAATTTGGTCAAACAACCTAATCTTGGCCAAATTAGTTAGGTTAGTGAATAAATTAATCCAACAGTCTAAGTTGGATTAATGTGTTAGTTAATTAGGCTAGGAGTTAGTTTAGTGTTGTCTATTTCAATAAATATTTGCAAAAATATTGTTAAAATGCCTTTTATTTGAGTTAATTTGATGTTTTTTACCTTAAGGAATGATACCTTGGTGAAAATATATGAAAGGGTAAGCTTAGCGCTACCCACAACATGATTTTATCCTAAGCTCTAGCATGGATATGAACTTTTATCGTTATGCGACTAAAGGATGCACAAATTCCATCGAAATATCAAGCAAAGCTCATATCAATGGATGGTCATGCTTTTCAGACCCCCCCCCCCCCTGGACCTTTTTGCATTTAACGGTGAGGGGGGAGGGGTCTAGGAAAGCGGTTTTCCTAGCACGGGCCCCACATAACGTGTCAACCTCACAGTTTTTTGGACTCCCCCGCTCAATTCCACTTACCACCTACCTTCCCCCCTCCAGAATCTTGTCTAATCACCTACCCAATATCGACCACCTCACTCTACCACCGTACCCCAATAACTCTTGTCACACGTCACACCCCTCATACCCATAGGCCAATCAAT
>JZKD02S0588540.1:0-16082 GCA_000966675.3 Picea glauca | reverse complement strand
TTGACAATGCTAGGATCATAACGATTCATGTTGGAACTAGGGTCGTTGGGACCCTTACTTGAGCCATTGGGGTGCACATTTGTCGAGGGTTGCCCCTACTTTGGTTGAGCTCCAAATTTGGGTCCTTGTATACATTTTTTGGGCTACTACCATTGATCAATGGCATTAGGGTATTCCTTCTCAGGGGTTGCTTTTGAGCAGTTTTTGGTGAAGTGGTCATATTTGTGGAAACTTTTGTATTTGAATGGGAATTGTTCATAATCCACCTATTTCAGTTAAGTCCAGTTGTCCAAAGTTAGTTGGATAGATTCAGAGAAGCCCTTTTCCATATCCAATTCAACAGAGATGTGGGCACAAGATTAGATTCCATCCTAGGGTTTTTCCCTGTCAATGTATTTTCCAAGAGAGTTGGCAATGGCTCTCACCATCTCATCGTTGCAAAAATGCAAAGGGAGGTAAGGCAGCCTTATCCAAACTGGAATGACAAATGGAATATCATTTCTAGAGATGAAATCAGGGGTCCATATATTTAAGTAGATACCTCTTGAGGCCATGAAATATGGTCAACTTCGAAAAATCAAATCTCGGTCTTCTTTTTTATCAAAGAGAAATGCAAAGAAACAATACCGCAAAAATCATGTGAGAGATGGCCCTTGATAAGGAATTTACAACTCTTGTCGATCTAAAGAGCCATGGCCTTGGGGGATGACCAAATACCTGTGAACTACCCGATCGAGTCATTTTCTACGAACTTGAGAGTGAGGCTTATAGAGGATCCTTGATGAACCATAAATTTTGGGATTTAATCCAGTTTCTTCATGAACGGCCAAGGACTTGACTTGATCATTTTGTTAAGGGAAGATACCAGAGCTAATATTGGTGCAACATCAGGGGAAGGAGGGAGGGAAGCAGGGGTGGCATGCTACCTGAGGCGAAGGCCATGGAGTACCTTAGAGGAGGGGGGGCGCTAGGGTTTGAAAATCTATCATTAGTAGAGGCCTATGCTCTTTATCAGAGTATTCTACTAGAAAAAGAATTCAAACCAAGCTCTTTGATTGTCATCGAATATTCAATCATAATAATCAATCTTATGATTTCGAAAACAAACCCCTCAAATAGAAAACTTGCTTCCATAATAGCTTGAGTCTGAAAGGAGATTGGTAGTTTTCATAAGGATTCATTTTACCAGGTTTTTCAAGAACACAACCATCAGGATAATTCATTGACCATTTTAGCGGTCATCTACATTCTTTGAGTCATCCAAAAAAATGAGGGATGGTTCTTTCACCCCATTCCTTAAAAACCTTAGCAATATTTGGTCATGAACATAAGGACACTCAGCATTGTAATTAATTTCCACTTGTTCATAAATCGTTGCCATTGTATTTCAGGTATAGAGTATAGATACAAAGGATTCGCACTCCCCCTAATCGTATGCATGAATTAGTGGTTGTTTCATATTTTGAACCCATTATTCAAGGGTTGTTTAATCAAGGTGGGATAATTTTTTGTACTGAGGAAAGTGTTTGATACAATGAAAAGGGGAAGTCATGAAAACATCAATCCCACRGGCTGGCACTATGACCTCCCAGTCTAGGATCGTTTCTCGCAGGAGTTGAATTATCTCTTGGGATCCCAGAGACCCATGTTTCTACCTCACCCACAGGTTATTTAGAAAATGGGCATGAGATTAAACTTCACGAGGGTCCCTTTTCTCCTGGTGGCTAGTGCATGTGACCACGACTTAGGACCAAGCGCTTAGAGAAAGGGGTGTTTGGTGCTCCAGGACTCTAGCACTCCGGAGTTCCTCTATTCCAATCTCAACAACAAATTTCTCCCAAATAGTTGAACCACCGAACTCAGAAAGAGTTCAGGGATCAACAGTCCACACTCCTCCTTAGATCAACGATCTACGTTTACTCCAGAATCTGGGGCTTCGGGAGATTTACCCAACGTAACAATCCACTCCAGTGCACCTGAGTAATCTGGTCGTAAAGTGAATTAACCGAGAGGTGTAGGTATTACCCTATCCTTCCATTTATCCAACGTCAAAGTTAAGACTTTGATCGGACAGCGGATGGGAATATGTATCCCTTGCACAATCTACACCTGATAATAACTTCGAGGCTCTAGTCTTCGGGCTTTTCTCTCCACACGAAAATCAGCCTAAATCACCTGGAGTGTTGAACCCAAAATAACTTGGAGATGTATGACTCTCTATTATCCACCCAACCTACGGCTGAGATTAAGTATGAGCTTTGAAGCTTCAAGGCTCCTGACAACCTCTAACTGTTCCAAATTGTCGAAGTGGTGAAGTATGAAGGACTCTAGACTTAACGACCATTCTCCTTAAAAGAAGGAATTCTCTACTTGCTTGAGTTCCTTCCTGGAACCTCACACTCTCTATTTCTCCTAAGCTTCATCCACTTTGATGAAGTGAACCCTGGCACACACTTGCGCATCTCTCCTGAGATTTTGAACCTTAAAAATTTATGGGGCCAACACTCCTTGCACTACCTCTTCTGAGCTTGGGACATTTTAAAGTCACTTGTGCACTCCTTTCTCTTGCTCTGTACAGGATTTCACTATCCCTCCTGAACTTTTGAACCTGTAGAAGGGTCACCCTCCACACACTTGTGTTGGTGTTGTGCACTCCTTGCACAAAGACTACTAGAAGAGAAACAATTGAAACTTATAATAGAACTGTAAACGCATTCAGTAAACAGACATCATCCATACACATAGATGTATAAATACAATAACACAATATCTATTCAATTCCAAAAAGAATAGAAACCGATTTTTACACTCTCTCTCAAGAAAATTTGAGAGTATTCTTCTTCATTCCAACAAAAACTTACTTTAGCATAGATTTCATTTATTTATACATGAATTGTCTTCTTCAGCCTTCCCTACAGACTATTCTAGTGCTTTCACATATCAATAAAGACAATCCTATCACTAAGCTTATTACAGTAAATGCTCATTTACAATTTCATATATTAATTGACGCTCTAAATCTTTACAATCCTACATACATTAAGATAATTACAACTTCTTGGGGTGCATACAATGGCTCTAGTCTTTAGATCTCAAGGGATATTTAATTACAAAGGTTTTAAAATTTAAATATTATGATTCCTTGGAATCCAAACCCTTTAAAGTGTGTTGTGTTGTATGTTGAATCACCTTCCACCAAGCCTCATTAAATGATGAGAATGACGCTCTTGCATCATACTCCCCTAGACACAATATCCATGGGCTCATTTCCATGAGCTCCTCAACTTCCTTTCCATGTTACCCAATATTGANAAAAATCATGTGAGAGATGGCCCTTGATAAGGAATTTACAACTCTTGTCGATCTAAAGAGCCATGGCCTTGGGGGATGACCAAATACCTGTGAACTACCCGATCGAGTCATTTTCTACGAACTTGAGAGTGAGGCTTATAGAGGATCCTTGATGAACCATAAATTTTGGGATTTAATCCAGTTTCTTCATGAACGGCCAAGGACTTGACTTGATCATTTTGTTAAGGGAAGATACCAGAGCTAATATTGGTGCAACATCAGGGGAAGGAGGGAGGGAAGCAGGGGTGGCATGCTACCTGAGGCGAAGGCCATGGAGTACCTTAGAGGAGGGGGGGCGCTAGGGTTTGAAAATCTATCATTAGTAGAGGCCTATGCTCTTTATCAGAGTATTCTACTAGAAAAAGAATTCAAACCAAGCTCTTTGATTGTCATCGAATATTCAATCATAATAATCAATCTTATGATTTCGAAAACAAACCCCTCAAATAGAAAACTTGCTTCCATAATAGCTTGAGTCTGAAAGGAGATTGGTAGTTTTCATAAGGATTCATTTTACCAGGTTTTTCAAGAACACAACCATCAGGATAATTCATTGACCATTTTAGCGGTCATCTACATTCTTTGAGTCATCCAAAAAAATGAGGGATGGTTCTTTCACCCCATTCCTTAAAAACCTTAGCAATATTTGGTCATGAACATAAGGACACTCAGCATTGTAATTAATTTCCACTTGTTCATAAATCGTTGCCATTGTATTTCAGGTATAGAGTATAGATACAAAGGATTCGCACTCCCCCTAATCGTATGCATGAATTAGTGGTTGTTTCATATTTTGAACCCATTATTCAAGGGTTGTTTAATCAAGGTGGGATAATTTTTTGTACTGAGGAAAGTGTTTGATACAATGAAAAGGGGAAGTCATGAAAACATCAATCCCACAGGCTGGCACTATGACCTCCCAGTCTAGGATCGTTTCTCGCAGGAGTTGAATTATCTCTTGGGATCCCAGAGACCCATGTTTCTACCTCACCCACAGGTTATTTAGAAAATGGGCACGAGATTAAACTTCACGAGGGTCCCTTTTCTCCTGGTGGCTAGTGCATGTGACCACGACTTAGGACCAAGCGCTTTGAGAAAGGGGTGTTTGGTTCTCCAGGACTCTAGCACTCTGGAGTTCCTCTATTCCAATCTCAACAATAAATTTCTCCCAAATAGTTGAACCACCGAACTCAGGAAGAGTTCAGGGATCAACAGTCCACACTCCTCCTTAGATCAACGATCTACGTTTACTCCGGACTCTGGAGCTTCGGGAGATTTACCCAACGTAACAATCCACTCCAATGCACCTGAGTAATCTGGTCGTAAAGTGAATTAACCGAGAGGTGTAGGTATTACCCTATCCTTCCATTTCTCCAATGCCAAAGTTAAGACTTTGATCGGACAGCGGACGGGAATCTATCTCCCTTTCACAATCTACACCTGATAATAACTTTGAGGCTCTAGTCTTCGGGCTTTTCTCTCCACACGAAAATCAGCCTAAATCACCTGGAGTGTTGAACCCAAAATGACTTGGAGATGTATGACTCTCTATTATCCACCCAACCTACGGCTGAGATTAAGTATGAGCTTTGAAGCTTCAAGGCTCCTGACAACCTCTAACTGTTCCAAATTGTCGAAGTGGTGAAGTATGAAGGACTCTAGACTTAACGACCATTCTCCTTAAAAGAAGGAATTCTCTACTTGCTTGAGTTCCTTCCTGGAACCTCACACTCTCTATTTCTCCTAAGCTTCATCCACTTTGATGAAGTGAACCCTGGCACACACTTGCGCATCTCTCCTGAGATTTTGAACCTTAAAAATTTATGGGGCCAACACTCCTTGCACTACCTCTTCTGAGCTTGGGACATTTTAAAGTCACTTGTGCACTCCTTTCTCTTGCTCTGTACAGGATTTCACTATCCCTCCTGAACTTTTGAACCTGTAGAAGGGTCACCCTCCACACACTTGTGTTGGTGTTGTGCACTCCTTGCACAAAGACTACTAGAAGAGAAACAATTGAAACTTATAATAGAACTGTAAACGCATTCAGTAAACAGACATCATCCATACACATAGATGTATAAATACAATAACACAATATCTATTCAATTCCAAAAAGAATAGAAACCGATTTTTACACTCTCTCTCAAGAAAATTTGAGAGTATTCTTCTTCATTCCAACAAAAACTTACTTTAGCATAGATTTCATTTATTTATACATGAATTGTCTTCTTCAGCCTTCCCTACAGACTATTCTAGTGCTTTCACATATCAATAAAGACAATCCTATCACTAAGCTTATTACAGTAAATGCTCATTTACAATTTCATATATTAATTGACGCTCTAAATCTTTACAATCCTACATACATTAAGATAATTACAACTTCTTGGGGTGCATACAATGGCTCTAGTCTTTAGATCTCAAGGGATATTTAATTACAAAGGTTTTAAAATTTAAATATTATGATTCCTTGGAATCCAAACCCTTTAAAGTGTGTTGTGTTGTATGTTGAATCACCTTCCACCAAGCCTCATTAAATGATGAGAATGACGCTCTTGCATCATACTCCCCTAGACACAATATCCATGGGCTCATTTCCATGAGCTCCTCAACTTCCTTTCCATGTTACCCAATATTGANGTCTTGCAAGAAATTATGAATAGACTCATTCTTTGTGTTGGATCTTGCACCTCATTTTTTGGCTTCACAAGGACTTTCCTCATCATGAGTGATCTTCCCTCTTTTGTTGCCTCTGCTTTTGTCTCTATCTCCACATTCTTTTGTTAATCCTCAGTAATGTGAGCTTCTCTAATCCATGTATTATTGCTTTCAGTACATTCCCAAGACATGTGTCATGTCTTCCCACAAGCACAAATCTTAATCTCTCCTCCTCTGCCTCTTCCTCTACCTCTTGCAAAAGGTTTCCTTCCTCTAGAGTTTCCTCCTCTAGAACCTCCTCTAGCTATATGGTTGCTAGAACTACTAGTATATTCCCTTGTCTTCTAGAACTTTTCCCTTGTCGTTCCTTTCCCTCGGGTCAGATTCTTTTCTCTGTTCTTCTAACTCTGCTTTCTTGTCATCTTTTTTTTTGCCTTCAAGGATACCTGATAAGCATCTTCTACAGTCCTCACTGTCACTAGACTAATATCATCTTGAATTTTATACCTCAACCCATTGATATATCTAGTAACTTTCTCTTCATCATTTTCCCTATGTTCTGCTCTTATATTCAACTTATAGAATTCTTCACTATACTCCTTCACTGACAAACCTTTATGTCTCAGATTTTCTAATCTTCTGAACAAATTCAGTTGATAATCCTTGGGTATGAATTTATCCTTAATATTATCTACCATTCTATCCCAACTCTTAATCTTGGACTTACCTTTCCTCCTTCTATCATCCTGCAACTCGTCCCACCATAAAGCTGCATGTCCCTTCAACTTGGTCACAACATGCTTTACCTTATTCTCATCATCAATCTTCTCATAATCAAAATATTTGTCTAAGGCATTTATCCAGTCAAGAAATTCTTCTACATTCAAATTAACTTCATACATCAGGACTTCCATCTTCGCTCTGGTTCCCAGCTTGACAATAACGCTCAGTAATTGTTCCTTTGTTGCTTCTTCCTCTACATCTTCCTCTTCTTATGGATTCTCACTTTAGGCGTCACTAATATAACCAGTCTTTGGTGCTCTCCTATGTGTTTCTTCCATGGCATCCATCCTTGCATGAAGTTGACTCATTTCTTCTTCCATATTTGTGTTGAATACAGATCTCTCCCTACGTCTCCTTGGCAACATCATTTCCAATATACTCTTCCCACACATAGAGATTTTTCCTACTCTAATACCACCTAATGTAAACATAAAGCCCTTGGGTTGGCGTTGTGACCTCCTGGTCTAGGATCATTTCTCATAGGAGCTGAATTATCTCTCGGGATCCTTAAAACCCTTGTTTTTACCTCACCCACAAGATTTTTAGCAAATGGGCGCGAGATTCAACTTCACAAGGGTCCCTTTTCTCTTGGTGACTAGTGCATGTGACCAATACTTAGGACCAAGCGCTTACCGAAAGGGGTGTTCGGCGCTCCGAGACTCCATCACTTCAGAGTTCCTCCATTCCAATCTCAACAACATACTTCTCTCGAATAGCTAAACCACCGAACTCCCGAAGAGTTGAGGAATCAACGTTCCATATTCCTCCTTCGCTCAACAGTCTACATTTACTCCTGACTCCAAGGCTCCGGGAGATTTACCCAACGTAACAGTCCAATCCAATGCACCGAAGTAATCTGGTCGTAAAGTAACTTAACCAGCAGGTGTAGGTATTACCTTATCCTTCCATTTCTCCAACTTCAAAGTTAAGACTTTGATCGGACATCGGACGAGAATTTGTCTCCCTCACATGATCTACGACTAACAATAACTTTGAGGCTCTTGGCTTTGGGATTTTCTCTCCACACGACAATCAGCCTAAATCACCTGGAGTGTCGAACCGCGAATAACTTGGAGATCTATGGCTCTCTCTTATCCACCCAACCTACAACTGAGATTAAGTCTGGGCTTCAAAGCTTTGGGGCTCCCGACAACCTCTAACTATTCCAAATTTTCAAAGTGGCGAAGTCTGAAGGATTCAGGGCTTAATGACCATGCTCCTTAAACAAAGGAATCCTCTGCTTGTTTGAGTTCCTTCCTAGAACCTCACACTCTCTATTTCTCCTAATCTTCAACCACTTTGATGAAGTGAACCTTGGTGCACACTTGCGCATCTCTCATGATATTTTAACCCTTAAAACTTTATGGGCCCACGCACTCCTTGCGCTAGCTCTCCTGAGCTTGGGACTATTTAAAGTCACATGCGCACTCCTTGCACTTTCTCTGTACATGATTTCACTATTCCTCCATAGCTTTTGAACCTGTAGAAGGTTCACCCTCCGCACACTTACATTGGAGTTGTGCACTCCTTTCACAAAGACTACCAGAAGAGAAACAATTGAAACTTATAACAGAACTGTAAACTCATTCAGTAAACAAACATCATCCATATACATAGATGCAGAAATAGAATAACACATTATCAATTCAATTCCAAAAATAACATAAACAGATTTTTACAGTCTCTCTCAGGGAAATTTGAGAGTATTCTTATTCATTCCAACAACAACTTACTTTATCATAGATTTCATTGATTTATACATGAATTGGCTTCTCGAACCTTCCCTCCAGACTATTCTAGTGCTTTCACATATCAATAAAGATAAAAAAATATATATCTCTTTGTTTTGACTAGCATAAGGAAGAGAATCAATATTGCTAAAATACAAACTAATTCTCATGAGTTGAATAGTGAAATTGGACATTGGACAATACCCAAAACACCATGGCATGAAATAATATGTCACCTTTGTGACACTCAAAGGGTTGAATATGAGAAGAAATTTCTCCTAGAGTGCCCTGTGTATACCCAAATCAGATCACAAATTCAAAATATTTGTCACAATACCAACCTTCCTAACCTTCTAAAGAAACAAAATTCTAAAGAATCTCAATTTTCTTTTATTCTCTAATTCTTTATGGCACCAAAGATTCTAATTAAATTTAGCTTTAATGATATTTTTAACGTCATTTGTATTATGCAGAATAACTTCTTCCTTTATTCCCCAATGATTTAGCCAGGACATGGTATCATTGTGCCATCCCCTTTTAAGTTGTTGGTGATTTTGGCTGGAATATGAAGAAATTTTGGGGATCCTTGTGTCATCCATGTTGTTTGACTTGTTCTTGTACATTAAGTACATAATCATAGTTGTGATCTCAATGGGGGAAAGGCTCGCTTCTATGAGGAGGATAGGATAGGGTGTATTGTCTTTAATTTTGAGATTACAATTGATAAAATTATTTTGGATCTTCTCTATCTTTCTTTAGGATTCTCAAGAGATACTGCATCCCCAAACTTCACATCCATATAATATAACAAGAGTGAAAAGAGTCTCAAAGAGGAGGTTTTTTTTATCACATAGCCAAAGGTTCGCTAATTTACAATTATTTTCAAGTGCATAATAAGCTTTCCACCCTACATTTATCCTTTTCTCATTGCTATAGTTCCAATTGAACTTTTGATGAATATCAATTCCAAGATACTTGTACGAAGGAACTTCCTCCAAGCTATTGTTTTCATACATGAAACTATTGAAGGTGATATTTTGGGATGTAATTATCATAACCTTCGTTTTGTCAACATTCATTGTCATCCTTGTACTAGAGAAGAAGTCCTTGAGGATTATAAGTTGCTTTATGATGTCATTGGGATTCCTTGCCATAAGAACAATATCATAAGCATATAGGTGAAGGATGATGACTATACTAACAAGAGTTGGTCCAATACAACCTGCAGCTTCCAAACAATATTCTAATTTGTTAATGTATATGCCAAAAAGGGTAGGGGATAGAGGACAACCTTCCTTAACTCCAATATTAGAGTTAATTTATTCCAACCATCCCTCAGTTCTCCTAATATTGGCAATAACAGTTTCATACAATCGTACCACAACAACTCTCAACTCTGATGGAACTTTTACCTATTCCAAAGGTTAGTCCTAGGCACAGTGTCAAAATCTTTCATAAAGTCAACGAAACAACAAAGGAGATTGGTTTTATTGTTGTGATACTCCCCTGCAATGATCCTAAGTGTGACAAGGTGGTCCATAATTGAATGATAAGCCTCTAAAACCAATATGTCATTTAGATCTTTTTCTATGGCTTTCTGGCCATATGCTTATCTTTTTTTCCAAAATAATTCTATATAGCTTGGCTAAAATGGGGCTAATCATAATGGTCCTATAATTGTATGGATTACTTGTATCCCCACTTTTAAAAATAGGTACAATGAGGCTTTGAGTCTAGGGTTTAGGGAAGCCCTTCTTGACTGCTAAATTGAAGAGCTTGTGTATGTTATGGATGAGAACAGGCCCTCCAAATTTTAATATTTCAGCTTGGTAGCTTCGATGTCCTTAACTTTCCTATTTGTGAGTCGTTTAACCCCAAACTTTATGTCTTCTACAGAAAAAAATTCATCCTTTGTAGAAAGGTTTGGAATGTTGTTCAGAATATTGGGGGATTCGTAAATATTTTTAAGGTAGGAATTCCATTCCATTAGGGGAATCATACCCATTTCTATAGTTTTACGAGTCAAAATTTACCTCTAAAATTTGCTTGGATCTATATTAGATAGGTTTAGAAAGTTCTCTTGTTTTCTATTTATGTAGTGTCTTTTTTTCCTTTTAATTAGGGATTTGTATCTATTAATCTTATTAGATTTCAAAGACTCATTAGAGGCACCCTAATGGTTTTTTCTAGAAAGTTTACACTCATCATCATACCGAGGGTTGGAAATTCTATTTTTCCTTTTACACAGCACTTCGATAGAGAATTTGTTTATTAAAAAACAAACATATAATAAATAAATACATTTGAAAAAACAAATTAAAAACAATTATAATACATATATAATTCAAAATTAAAAATAAACATAAAAAAATATATTAAAAAACCTTTAACAAAAACAGAATAAAACAATGATGATGATTAACGTCCACTAAGATCGAATTGGTCTATCGGACCTTAAGAGGGTAAGTGATTACTTCTTATTAATTATAATTTTGTTTCTATGCTCAAAAAGCATTAAGAGAAGCTTTCCAAGTTCATCATAGTTTTGTTGAGTTAAGAGGTTAGGAAGGTTGGTAGTGTGACAAATATTTTGAAAATGAGGTATAATCTGGGTATAGGCTGGACAATCTAAGAGAAAGTTATTTTCATCTTCAACCTTCTTAGTGTCACAAAGGTGACACACTCTTTCATCCCATTGTGTTTTAGGAATTGACCAACGCCCAGTTTCACTATGGAGCTCGTGATAATTTGTTCTTATCTTAGCAATGCTTATTTTTTTCTTTACACTTGTCAAAACAGATAGATAATTTTGATCTTCTATATTAGGGTTGATTACATCCTTATAATACCTTAATTTTATTTTTACCTCTAACTCTTTATCACACCACATTTTCTCCTTAAATTTTGTTTTGATGATATTTTTAATAGTATATTTATTCTACAAAATGGTGTCTTCCATGGTTCCCCAATAGTTTAGCCAAGACCAGGCATCTTTATGCCATCCTTGCTTGAGTCAATGGTGGTTACGACTCGATTTTGAAGCAATTTTAGGAAGCATCTTGTCTTCCATGTTGTTTAACTTGTTCTTATACATTAGGTATATATTCATAGTCATGCTCTCAATGGGGGAGAGGCTTCTTTCTAAGAGGAGGATGGGATAGGGCGTATTTCCTTTAATTTTGAGATTATCTGTTATAAAATTCTTTTGTATTTGCTCTATCTTTCTCCAAGATTCACAAGAGATACTAAAGCCCCGAACTTCACATCCATAAAGAATAACATGTGTAACGAGAGTCTCAAAGAGGAGTTTATTCTTATTCCAAATCCAAAGATTGACTAATTTACAATTGTTTTCAAGCCCATAATAAGCTTTCCATCCCCCAATAATCCTTTTCTTAATGCTATAATTCCAGTTGAGCTTGTGGTGAATATCAATTCCAAGATATTTGTATGAAGTCACTTCCTACAATTTGTTGGTGTCATATACAAAGCTATCATAAGTGATCTTATTGGATTTAATAATCATGACCTTAGTTATTATCAATATTAACAGTCATACTCATATTGGAGCAAAAATGCTTGAGGATTCTTAGTTGGTTTTCAAGATCATGGGGACTCCTTGCCATAAGAACGATATCATCGTCATCAAGAATAAGATTGATGACTATACCAATGAGAGTAGGGCCAACACAACCTACTTTTTCTGATCAATCTTCTAACTTGTCAATGTATATGCCAAAAAGGGTAGGGGACAAGGGACAACCTTGTTTGACTCCAATATTACAATTAATCTCTTTTGACCAAACCTTAGTGTTTTTAAACTTAGAAATAAAGTTCTCATGCATCCTTATTGTAGCATCCCTCAATTTGAGAGGCACTTTTATCTCTTCCAACCTATTCTAAAGGTTTTTTCTAGGAACCATGTCAAAAGATTTTATAAAGTCAACAAAACAACAAAAAAGATTGGTTTTAGTATTGCAGAACTTCTCTACAATGATCCTAAAGGTAACAAGATGGTCCACAATTGAATGATATATCCTAAACCCAGCCTAGCCTTTATCTCTTTTATTGTGAATTTCTAGCCAAAGGCTAATCTTCTTTTCCAAAATAATTCCATAAAGCTTGACTAAAATCGGGCTAATCATAATGGTCTTATAATTAGAGGGAATGTTTCTATCCCTATTTTTAAAAATAGGAACAATGAGGCTTTGCGTCCATGGTTTAGGGAAGCCCTGCTTGATTGCTAAAGAGCTTGTGTATGTGAGGGATAAGGATAGGCCCTCCGATTTTAAAAATTTCATCTTGGTAGCCTTCAATGTCCTTAGCTTTCCCAATTGCAAGCCGCTTAACCCCAAACTCTATGTCATCTAAAGAAAAAACTTCATCCTTTGTAGGGACAATAGGAATGGTGTCCATGGCATTAGGAAACTCATAAAGGCTTTTAAGGTAGGAATTCCAGTCCCCTAAGGGAATCATATTATTTTATTTAGTATTGTGGTTTAGAATTTGGCTCCATAACTTCTTAGGATCCAGCTTAGATAGTTGTGAAAGATGCTCTTTCCTTTTATTGATATAGTACATTTTTTTCCTTTTAATTGTGAATTTGTATGTATTGATCTAATCGGGTTTTAAGGACTCATTGGAAGCATCCCTAATGGATTTCCTATCAATTTTACATTCTTTATCATACCAAGGGTTGGTCATTCTATTATTCTTTTTATAGGACACCTCGAAAGAGAACTTGTTAATAGAAGCGGAAAGGGTAGTTGTAAAATTATGATAGAGTTCTTCGATGTTGTCCTTATAAGTTAGGAGATATAATTTACTATTTAAATCCTTTAAGAAGAGGTCAACTTTACTTTTGTCAAAGCACAATTGCCTTTGATTATGAGAATTATCTTCAATGGCACTCTTGTGCATGCAAAAGTTTAGATTTAGGGTTAAAGGTTTATGATCAAATTTGGATTCATGGTCATTTAAAAGGTCAAAAGTTTTTATTTGGTTGGAAACGGGGATATCAGATATCACATAATCTATGACATTGATACCTAGCACATGAATACAAGTCATTTGGTTGGAGTTTGGCCACTTCATTACTCCATTACAAATTATTAGGTCTTGAGAGTTGTGGAGCTACATACAATCAAACAGAAAATGCATGTATAATTAAAAAATAAAAACTTAATAAAAATATGAAAACTTTAAAAACACTTTACCAAAAACCTAATAAAAAAATAATTTGTGATGTTTGGGGACGATGTGTGCATCGCCTCCCAAAATTTTTATTATGGTAAACATTGTTTTGTTTTTTTTAATGTTTTTTTATATAAGTATTTTTTAATTTTGTTTAAAATTAGTTTGGTTTCTAATTTTTTTTTCCAAAATTTGCAGAAAGCAACGAGTTAGGAATAGCAATAATATATATTTAAAAATGTATGAAAAGTAAAATAATTAAAAAAAACTTGATCTCAAACCTTATATCTTATTTTACCTACTTTGGCTTCACCTACAAAATCTCAAATATTATGAGAACTTGGCATGAGTACAATCCAACAAATTACTCTAAATATACATATATATGGTAAACAAGACATCCAGGAACATATAGATATCTGCAACAACTTCATTAAAGTTATTCAAAAGGTTGAAGGAACTCTTGCCATAACATCCTTCAACACAGTAGTCTGACTACTTATTCTTCTTGCTTTTACATGAAGAACACATGAACACTTCTAGCAATTTTTTTATGGAGATTAGCAGAGATGACGCCCTCCGTGGAGATTAGGAGAGATGACACCCTTCTCAGGATGAACAATGGTTGGGCATCATGAAATTCTCCTAAGAATCCTTGTCATTCATTATGTAAACTCAACCTCTATTTCACATACAGTAAAGTATCCTTTCAAATGTTGCAGATATTGTATTCTTTTGGGAAGGGTTGTATTACCATTGTTGAACCATTGGGAAAGACCAGGAATCTGTATCTAGAGAAAACTCTTTTAGTTTAGTGATATAGGCGTAAGGGCTAAGGAATTCATTAACTCAAATTCATATTTGAAGAACGGAGTTGAGAAGTCGATATTGTAGTCTGGGTCGAATATAATTTCAAGTCTTCATTGTATTATAAAAAAGAATAAAGCATCAGTGGAAGCTAATATATCTCACTCAATAATTTGCAATCTTGTCGAAGAAACACGGAGAGATATCTTTAGACATATCTCACTCAGGAATTTCCAATCTTCTAGAAGAAACATAGATATATTTTGAGCTACTAGCTAACTTTGGTAGTAGGGAAAATTCCCCTTGCAATTGTTGGTTATAGGAAACCTATCCTTCTTGCTAATGTTGTCTGAGTGCCCATTCGATGAGCATGATAACCTGTGTTTAGACTAGATTATGGGAAGGATAAACTGAAGGGAGCCAAGAGAAAATTGTCTCCCAACTCCAGATTTTTCAAGATGGTTGTGTAAATGTGTTGAGCCTGCACAGAATAGATCTAACTAGAAAATAATACACGCATTTTAGAGAGAAATTGAGAAAGAAGAAGAAGGAAAGAAAGAATGGAAGAATTCTCATTAACCATAATGAATAATGAATAATTTACACATGATATACTTTGTATAACTCAACCAATGTGCATTGGAGGAGAACCAATGCGCCATAATGGTGGTCTAGAGTGATCTGGACACACACTAGCAGTTACGGGAGTGAACTGCCACCTAGTCTAGTTTCTCAGCCAGTTACGAGAGTGAACTGTCACCTAGTTGAGTTAACTAGTCAACTAGTCTTGAGTTAATTGACTGAACAGAGAGTAGTGAGGAGTAGATCAAGGAATCAAGGGTAATGGGCCGATCTGGTGATGATCCCAAGGCAAGTGCGCATTAGAATGGTGATGATCCCAATGTTGCATGGTGAAAAAACCAATGCAGCATCTAAACTCAACTCAACTTGTCAAATTGAAGTGTCAATTGAAAGAGAATATTCTCCCCTAAAATATAAGAGACTGGATAATGACTAACTATGACTAATAAACAAGGAAAAACCTTAGGAAAAATAAATCCTAGGTGTGTGTGAAGTAACTCCAACACCCCCCCTGAACATCACTATGGTGAAAATAAAGAATGGGTCTCGGAAACGAGGCCATGTTAGGTACCCAAATACAAAAGATACACTGAAATAAATTGAGGAAGGAGGAAAAACCTCATGGAAAAAACCCCCCCTCAAGGTACAATGTATGTAAAAATAAGAACTACAATTGCTAGGCAACTGTGTCCTTCACTCCAAAACGACTTTGTGATGAATGGAACTTCTGCTCAGTGAAGGTCTTGGCAAATATGTATGTCGTCTGTTATGTTGAAGGATAGAACTATAGGTCGATGATCCCCTCGTGTACTAAGTCCCTGATGTAGTGCATGTGGATCTCGATGTGCTTCGGTTGCTGCCTCTGAACTGGATCTATCCAAAACTTCAAAGTGCTCTGGTTGTCACACCAGATGATGATCGACCGATGAAACTGAATTCCCAACTTAGTGATAAAATGATGTAGCCACATAGCCC
>JZKD02S0588484.1:264787-284804 GCA_000966675.3 Picea glauca | reverse complement strand
ACCTATAAGGAGCACAAATACATCAATATTCTTACATTAATAGCGTTTAGAGGTGCATCTGATAACCCAACTCAAATCAAATGTTCACGACTATTAGATCTTGAACTAATTGAAGCATATGTAGTTACATTCTATAAAATTTCCAACAAGACCACGCTGAAGCTGTAGATATCACTTTTTTCGCCAACTTGAAGAGTGTAGGCATATTCTGCATATACAACAAACATAGTCATGAGATGATTCAAGTGTTGGTATTCGATCAAGAGCCTGTGTCTGGGAAAGAGATTTATTTATTTCATGCCTATCTTGTGCTAGTTGTTACGGGCTAGCTCAGAAATGAAGAGACGAACCACAACTTTGGGGTATTCATAGAGCACCCTGACCGTATATGCGCATTTTGACTTCCGTAAATGCACATATACGGAAAAGAGCTTTCGTATATGTGCATTTTGACTTCTGTAAATGCACATATACGAAAGACAAAATGTACACGTAGGGAAGATAAAATGTGCATATACGGAAGGTAAAATGTGCATATACAGAAGAGAGCTAAAATGTGCATATACAGAAGAGAGCTAAAATGTGCATATACAGAAGCTAAAATGTGCATATACGGAAGGAAAAATGTGCATATATGGAAGAGAGATTCCGTATATGCACATTTACAGAAGGAGAAAATGCGCATTTATGGAAAACAAAAATGCGCATTTATGGAAGCTCTCTTCTATATATGCACATTTTGTCGAACGTAAATGCACATTTTTTTCCTTCCGTAAATGTGCATATATGGAAGATCTCTTCCGTATATGCACTTTTTTCCTTCCATATATGCACATTTTGCCTTCCGTATATGCACGTATACAGAAGCCAAAATGCGCATATACGGAAGATCTCTTCCATATATGTGCATTTACAGAAGACAAAAATGTACATTTATGGAAGAGAGCTTCCAAATATGCACATTTTGGCTTCCGTATATGTGCATTTACGGAAGCCAAAATGCGTATATACCACCAACTATGTGCAGACCTTCCACGAGCCTCACATCCTTAGACCACGTTGTTCATCACACTCAACAGTGGGTCACCCCCGAGCTGGGACTAAAATCCACCAGGCAAGGGATTCCTAGGCTAGGCAAGGACAACAGGAAGGTCGCACGGGTCAACAAGAAGAATTCTTTGTGAACAATCGACCACCATAGTCCTGTGTGCAATACCTTCTATGCAGTAGCCTTTCTTGCATAATGTCCTCCTGCTATTCCCTCATGCGCTTCTGCTAAAATCCTAGGTCTTTCATGTTCTAGCACACATCTTCTCAAGATGTTATTTGCACCCATTTTGTATAGGTGTCCTGCAATCAATTGGTAGTCTACAGCCCTAACAAGCAAATTTTATTCTCCGTAGCATTGAATTCTTGTGGTGCAGTCCTTGTACTCAGGTACTCGATGATGTTTGCAAAGTATTCATAGGCTACCTGTATTGAAAATAGCTGCACATCGAGAAAATTTTCCTCTAGATTCGTAGGTTCCTCCCAATCCGTGATCCTCGAGAGGTGATTAGGTCATGTGTTCAACTTCCCTGGTTTGACTATCACTTCAAAGTCAAATTATTGGAACAACAATAACCATCTACAAATTATCCCCCCAAACACTAGCTTCTTGACGAGGTATTTGAGCATTGAATGGTCTGTGAACATCTTGAAATGTTTCCCCAATAAATAATGCCTAAATTTCTGAAGCACATAAACCATCGTTAGGCCTTCCCTTTCAGTGGTATTGTAATTTTCCCTCTGATTCTGACATTTTTATGTTAGTGAATGCTATAGGATGGTCTAATTCTCCTACTCCTAGATGTGCCTATATAGCTCCAATTTCTATGGCTAATGCATCTACATGTACATGGAATGTCTTTTCCCATTATGAGAATACTAGTATTGGTGCAGTTACCATCTTCTCTTTCAGGGTGTCCAATCCATGCTGACAGTCCTCATTCCACTTAAACTTGTCATCTTTTCTTATCAATTTCTCCATTGGCATAGTGATCTACGCATAACCCTTTATAAAATTATTGTAGTATCATGTGTGTCCCAATGTTGCTCTTAATTGGCATATTGTTTTTGGTGGTGGTAGATTAACAATTATTGCAATATTAGCAGGATCTACTAGCAAGTCTTGTTTTCATACTATATGGCCCAATAGTATCCCAAAAGGTGTTCTGAAGATGCACTTCTTGATATTTAACTATATCTGACACTGTTTGCATATTTATAACATTAGCCTCAACACCCATACATGGTCTTTCAACAGACTATAGATTGTCCAATCGTCCAGATATACCTCTAAAAATTGGTCGATGAATTCTTTGAATGAAGCTATGACTACTCTAGAAATTATTGATGGTGCATTCTTCAATCCAAACAACATGAGAATATACTAGTAGGATCCCCATTCCATGGAAAAAGTGGTCTTGTTTCTGTATTCCACTACTATTTTGATTTGATGGTATCTTGAGAATCCATCGGTGAATGAATATATTTCTTCCCTCCTACATTCTCCAACACCTCATTTATGAAAGGAGTAGGGAACGGGTCATGTAGGCATGCATCATTCAACTTCCTCAAGTCGACACATATTATTATCTCTCCTTGTTTCTTCTCTTGAACTACCATCGAACTTACCCATTCTGATTCCTCTACAAGTTCTATGATTCCAACCTCCAACATCCTATCATTTTTTTCTTTGACGTTTTTCTTATATATCAGGTTTAGTCTATATGGTCATTGTATGATTGGTCTTACCTCAGCTCTAAGATGTATCTTCATTTATCCTAGATCTCCTGCTATGCCTTTCATTTTTGTGAACGTGGCTGGGAACACGTCGTTGTACTTGTACAATGAATTTGTTATGCTTTCCACTGTTTTCTCATCCCAGTAGTCTCCAATGCTGGCCATTTTAGGGTTCTTGATTGTCCCGATGTTGACTTTCCTCACCTTGATTGGTGTTTCAATTACTTCTTATTCAAAAGGTGGACCCTCCACTTCTCGTTCTCCTTCACCTTCATCAATATGATTATCAAGCAGGTCAACTTCATCTGGTGCTTCTTCCTGAACGTGGTAGCATGACAAGAGTTCTTTTACTATTTGTCTATTTTGTTGTTGTTATTCTGTCATGAGTTCAACTTCTGTTTATTTAATGAATATCACTCCTCTTATTTGTTTAAGTGTTGCATCTATCTTGGGGTTCTCATATTCAAATGGAAAAGTGATTGTAAAGTTTTGTTGTAACATTATCTAGTTTGTTGTTCCTCTATGCAATTCATGGTCACTATACCAGTTTGTTGGGATGCCTTCTAATGTGTGAAAAAAATGCTGAGGCCAGTCCTCCGGTGGTGTCATTTTCCATAGTGTTCTGCACTTCTCCAAGTGTTTTGTTGGTTCCCCCTGTCCATCATATTTTTTCAGTTGGTTGCTTACTTGTTCTGCACCAAACCTAATGCGCAATAACCACTTGCATTGATACCAATATTTAACTGTTTCTTTGTGCGCACCCCGCCATCTTGCAGGTGTTTCCTTGAGTGTTATATCCAGGGCTAAGAGCCTATGATTTTCTGACACTTCATCTTCGTACCGTGTTAAAAATTCTTCTAAGTCATTCACCCCATGGAATCTGGTAAGTTCTCTTGTCTTTGTACCTACCCATCTTACTATGCAGTCTATTCTTGGGCATCTTCTTGTGGAGACTTCATGTAACCTCTAATGCCAATTTTCTAAGCCTGTATCTGAGTCTGATGTACATGAAGTGATGGTCATCCAACTGAGTACCCCATGTATAGTTGGGCTTACGTAATCTTCATCTCTCTCATTTGTTCTTTACAACTGGTTAATTTCCTCCAAGTCCAAGAAAGTAGGTTCTATAAACCTTTCCCCTTCTGATGGGTCCAATGGAGCAATGCCTATGTATTCTCCTGACTCGGAGGTCATCTTTGTAACATCCCCGGCCAAAACAGAGACCGGGTAATGCTACCATGTGGAACTTACAGCTTGTATAATATATATTCATAATAATGAATTTAACACATTTAACATAGAGTTATTTCCATCATACAGACTAAAATAGAAATAACAACAATTCATACATGCAACAGAATACATGAAAACATACAATCATCACAAAACATGCATAAAACACATAATTAAGCAAAACAATGATACTTATCTTTTATCTGGAGTAAATCCACCAACTGCATGTAGGCCTTCCACAAACCTCCCATCCTAAGACCACGCTGCTCATCAGTAGGTCGGACCCGAGCTGGGACTAATCTCCATCAGGCAAGGGAATTTTAGGCTTGGCAAGGACAACAAGGAAGTTGCACAAAAGAATAGGAAGGATTTTTTATCCCAAGAGCCACTTACGCCCATAAATCACAGACCCTCATTCCCCACATGCCTTCTCCACCCCCAGAGAGTACACCTTCAATACTACAAGTCCATCGGCCAGTACACCTCCCTTACTGGGCCTTTAGCAACAGGCTAGACCAGAAGTATTAGATTACTGTAGATGCTACGGGACTCCCTTCCAAGAGAATTCACTTCCCAATAGAATATCTCAGATGGGAGAGCTGCTCAGAGGCATGAAAACATTCTTCTTGAATTCATCTCCTAAGTGATACTGCAACAACATTTGGCTAGCATACAGGTGACAGCAGAAACATGAAACCGTTATGGATACCGAAAATGGCAACAACCTAACTCTAAAACACAACACGACTGAGGTGAACACAAGGCAACAACCCCAAACGGTTAAGTCACAAACTCAGCTCTACATGAGAGGATAGGATGGGTTCATAGGACACACAAGTCGGATTTTCCCTCTCTGTCTGGTTTCTCAGATGTGCGAGTTTATGTAGAGGGAAGATGTAGAGGCCAGATGATGAATCAGGAATTGGCAAGTGAACCCCCTTCCTATGAGAGGTTTTCTCAACTGTGCATATCGTGCGTAGGTAACCAGAGGTCAATGTCTGAGGCCAATGAGTTTAGGCAGAGGATGGAAGAATAGACTCGCCAAGTCATGCAGAGGATGGCTGAATGACCAGTGAACTACTAACACGATTTGACTCACAAGTTATTGGTTCCAGAGATCTGTGATGGATGCTACTTATTCACAGTTAGATAGGGGGTCGAGAATGGTAGGCCCACCCACAACATAGCCGACACTTCAAATTTTAGCTACTTGATCCTAGGTCAAAACTTGTCTTCCTGGATCAGCATGTGCTGCATTTAGCCTACGTCCCTAGTTACCAGGAACTTAGGATAACCAAACATATTATGTCCACCTTAGTTTTTAGGAAATAATATTAAAATATTATTCCTCTCGAGGTAATCCCCCCATCTTATCCCTTAGGCACAAATACTTAGTCCCCTCCCTTGCCCAACCTTGTGGAAGCTTAGTCCCCCATCACTCTTTCTTTGTGGTCGGTCTACACACATCATTGTTTTTATATTAACAAAGTGCATAACTACATGTACAAAACATGCTCCTGGCCTTTAACACCTAGGCTCTTCGGCCTACTCGCACATAATATTACCATCTTACAATTGCTCGGCTGACCAACCTACAAAACATGTTTATAATAAAAAGATATAACTGGGGCTCATCCTTGGGGTATTACAATCCCCTCCCCTTATTTTTTCATTGTCCTCAATGCAACTTACTTACACATATATAATTCAAAAATTCTTCAAAAGATCGAAGCTTTAGCTATTGGAAGCCCATTATCCATCTTTACTTTCAAGCACCATTTCTGGTATCCATACCATAGCTGAAACTAAATTTCTCTATTCCATAGATTTGCTTCAGGAAGCATTCAACTTATTGTTCCTTGTTACATGCTTCAATTAAACCTCATTGAGAGTATCGAATGGTTGTAGATCCACAATGTTCCATACATTGATAAAATCTCAGCATTGCTATGACTCCACAGATGTAAACACTCTGCTTGTACACCTATTCGTTCGGAAGAAACATTATAACACACATGCAATATATATATATATATATATATAGGAAATTCTAATAACATTGTAACCTGTATACGAATTACAAGATACATAACATACAATGAATAGAGAATTGATACTTATCTTTTGATTGAGAAGACTTCCATATCAACATGGTCTAGGCCAAGGTACCAAACCCCAACAACATTCCAACCAATGGTCTCTCTTCCCCACATGCATGTCGCACCCCAGGACTGCGCACATTCACTGTCACACAATCCATTAACTGTTAAACCTCCCTTTGCTTGGGCTTCAGCGAGATGCCAGACCGAAATTCTTAGAGCATCGTGGCTCGAGGAGTTCCAACTTCCCTCAGAGGTATCCAATCTACACCTTCTCCGAGCTACTCTTTGTAGTCAACATTCTAAATTTTATCGACATCATCTCATCTGCATCACCCACATGCAGTTATCATGAGAGAACATAAAAAAATTCATTTAGGAACTCCAACTTAGTTCAAAAAGGAATACAACTTT
Organism: Picea glauca; assembly: GCA_000966675.3. Lineage (NCBI taxonomy): Eukaryota > Viridiplantae > Streptophyta > Pinopsida > Pinales > Pinaceae > Picea > Picea glauca. The sequence continues at coordinate 278,274 of JZKD02S0588484.1, read as the reverse complement.
TTCCAAAAAACATGAAATTCCATTTCATAATTCTTCTTGGTTGTTTCCATATTAGCAATGCAACCTTCCTCGTGGTTTTCCACAAGCACTAAACTGCATACCATTTTCCTGCAAGGCTTCATCTTGCATAATGCAAACAATTGTTAGTATTTCCTATACATCATAATTCAATTGCAATATGTACAAAATATTATGCAGTGATCTTAGAATTTCCTACACCTAGCAATTCAATCATAATTACCCAACAATTAATCAACTAGAATGACTCGTCATTCTATGCATATGCATGTTCACAATACTATCTGTAAGTTCATTACTTTTGTTTCTAAACAAGAAAATTTCTTGTAGTCAATGCTCATGTGAATACTTGACTTGCAACTTTCTTGTTGCAATGTCTAACACCTCCCTAAAATGTCCTCAACTTCCTGAGTTAACAATATTTCAGCTATTAGTAACAATTGTTTCCATGCAATAATATATATTAACGTACTTACAAAACATATTCAACCATGTCCTAGTCTCATACATGACTAGCTTACTGGCATTCATTCCTATAACAAGTTCTTATCTTTTAATGATTTGGTTATTACCCTATAACAAAATTAACATGACATTCTACTATGTCAGTGTGTGCATTTAGAAGATAAAAAATTTGAATTAATACAGGCCTCTAGCCTTTATCACATCCAGTGGTATGCATTCAAAAATATAATCAGGTGATTTTATATAATGGCTCTGGCTGAGGAAATTCTTACCTAAATTTCCTTTCAGCAATTATGCAAAAAGAATAATAAAAACTCATACCTACATGTCTATCATTACTAAACTTTTATACTACCTGAAAGTCTAATGGAAGTAGAAGCTTTCATGCTTCTTTTATCAAAATTATAACCAACACTTCATCTCTCTGTTGATTCCCTCCTTATGCAACAACATCACCAACAACACTTGCAAACATGCAAGCATTCTTTCCTCTGGTTGACTCAACAAGTTGTAACATACTTGCTGCCACCGAAATTGCAGCAAATTCTTTCCCATGTGAAAATTTTCCTTATTGATCTAAGAAGTCTTCAATTCTTCCCAGATTCCTGAATCTTTTTGTTCTCTCACTGTGATCATTGTGCATGACTATTTCTTCCCTGAGCACTTTTGACGCAGTGTCCCTACCTCAGTGGGGTCTGCTGACCTCTCAGTCGAAGGATCTTTCAATCTTCTGAGTCGAATTGACTCCTTCGGCTCGTGATTGAACCCAAAACAATTATACATAGGCCACCTTTTCTCCTTTAGGCATAGGTCCTGTTAGACCCGCGGGCTATTCCTCCGTGCTTCCAAAACTCCAATTTTTAGGCACTAGCCCCTTCTTCATTATCCCTTTCCTTCATATGACCCTGGGCTATGACCTCATGGAAAACTGTGACTGCGAGCATTGGAAAGAGTGGTTTTAGGCCAACTCACTTTTTGCCTCACAATTGACCTCCATATTCCATGCATCACTTTGTTAAAATCGTGGTATAAATTGCAGCCCGCTCTCACGTTTTTAACATCCGAGCAAGTTCTAGCCCCACAATCCAACTTGTCTGTCAATATCCAATCGCTTGGTGGTGAACCATGATCAATGGCTGCTATATATCTCCCCTTTTCTACCTTCTTTCACGCGATCCCAAATCTACATGATTAGTGAACAAGTAGCTCCCTTCCAAATCAATAGCTACGGTGGATTCTGGCTCTCCAGCCCTCAAAAGTTTCAACTCTCAACTATCTGATTTTCCCCACATGAAAATATTGTGGAGTGGAAGATCGATTGCCATCTGTCCTCAACAATCAGACGGTTCTAATGAAATATGACTCTCCATCCTTCAGGATTTCTCATGTCTCCACACACACAAATATCTTGAGTGGATTTCTCTAGAGTGACAGATCTTCTGCCACGTGTCCTCTCCAAATCAACGACCCTAATTCTCTTTGGAAATTCGACTCTTTCCAACCAAGACCATATGAACAGTCCTTCGACCTCCTCCTCGATCAATGATCGAGATCTCCTTAGAGACTTCAATGCTTTCATCCTCTGGTTTCCTCTGGAGTGCTTTGTACCTGGAGTTCCAGATCGCGTGCCATGTGTCCACTTTCAGATGAAAAACCAAGATTTAGTTCAATTGTTTCTTCTCCTCCTTGTCCACAAACTTTTGAAATTGTGGATCTTACGCAACTTGTCCTCCTTGACAATGGACAGTCCCAAATCACTTTGGGAATTTGGGACTTTGACAAGTCCACTTCTGCTACACACACAAGGGTTAAGTCTTGTTCACTTCCCTCTGGATCCAACGATTGTTGGTCCTTCACAATCAGACGTAATGAATGGGATTCGTTCTTCTCCTATGCGCTTCCTTTGTTCTGTTGGACATTGATCTAACAATCAAGGCTCCTCCCCACAACCGATTTGAGGGTTGGTGTTGCTCCTCCTTCTGAGATTTTCACTTCTTTCACCTTGGAAGATTTTGTCAGTGTTCAAAGGCTTTGGCCTTTGACCTTTCTCTTGCGATTTTGCCTCTTGGATATTGTCTTCACTCTCATAAGCATTATATTTTCTGATCTTTTTGATTCACTTTGTCTCCTAAGGATCTTAGCCCTTATGTTTCCTTTCAAAGGAAAACTTTGTGCCCTCCTAGCAACCTTCTACTCAAAGCACACCGTGTTGAGTGATTTCTACAGAGTGTTCAATAGATCTGTGAGTATGTTCCTTTGATACTCTTCTTCATGAACTCGACAAAGAGTTTTCTCTATGCACACTTGCACTCACTCGATGCCCTCCTGGCAAATCCCTAGAAAGTTCTCAGTGACTCTATCTCTCTCTAAACTCAACACAAATTTCTTCCTATGCACTCCTTGCACCTCTGTTGATGAAGGTTCAACAATATCTCTCTTGAGCTTCTTTGAGGTTAACTTACCTCTTTCAACGCAGTCCTTGCAGACAATGTGCATTGCTTGCACTCAAAAACTCAAAGAAGAGAAAAAATTGAAACTTAATCAATAGTTCACCAGTTTTCTCATTCAAACCAATCCGATTTAAGAAAACGTTCAGATTTCATTTACTTTCCGGGCTCTTCTCTTCTCTGTAATAATTTTTGAGAACTAGCTCCTTTCTCTCAGTCCCCAACCCATGAGACCATGGGTCATGACAAAGTGCTAGATCAATAAGTGCTTACTCAGGCCTTCGGCCTTAGGCTTTAGAAGATTTCCAAGAACCACACAACAATCTCTCGGAGTTCAAATTACCGAACTCGCGAAGTAGGGTGGATAAGCCATCCATGTATACTCAGCATCCAATGCCTGACACTTACTATGGAACCTTAGGTGTCTTAGTTCTGGGTCTTTGGGTCTTCGATACTTTGAAGGATTTCACATCCATGCATCCCAAGCCGCTAATCTCCGAACATTCCTAATCACCTTTGTTGATGTCATGACGTCACATCACTTAATGTTTTCTAGTTGCAGGGGCATGAAACAATGGTTTGGACTAGCCCACCTTTCATTCGATAATTCTTCTGACGATGACACATAGCCCCTTGGTGAAACCGCGGTTTGTATTGCGGGACCTCCTTGGATAATTAACTTCCATGAAAATTGGGTCCCCACAGTTCCTCCTGTCCGTTGATCTTGATGTATCATTATCAATGCCACTATGATTCCTTTGACCTTTAACTTCGTTAAGTAACCTTGGGTCGCACTAACCATGCTCATACAGAGTGTTGTGTGGTTTTTTACTAGCGGCTGACATGTGGCCCATTTAGATGGGTGACATGCATCATATTCCAAATGCCATTTCAATATTCCATGGGTTCGAAACCCACTGACACGTGGCACACAACCCATTTTTCCATGTCAATTCGAGTGACATCATCATGCCACATTACACTGGATCTTCAAAACTTCAGTTTCCAGAATCTTTCACATGCTTCCTTGCAATCTCTTGAAGTATAAACTTCCAGACTTCTCTACCCTCTACACCCACCTAGTACAACTATCACCAACTCAGGTTGTGGCACATGGTATGCCTAGAAATGTCTATGTCACCCCTAGCAACATCATCCAACCCCACCATGTCTACCCTTTCACTTTGGAACTTCGGACTTTGGAAGTTTGTGCATTAGCACATCCCACTTCTCTTGATAGCCAAACTCTAAAGTTACAATCTACCATGAGATCTAACGGTCATGCTTCTCCCTAGATCTATGATGTAGATCTCTCCTAGGACTTTAGAGCTTTGGGCTTTGGCCCTTCTTTTGTTTTTGGCATTAGACTTCACTGAATTTGTGAAGTCCGAAGGGCTTATGGGTTAAATCCTATGCACCTTCCCCATATCTAACGGTCGTAAGGGATTTCCCTTACTTCCGAATAGATCATATGACGTAGAACAAACTTTGTTACTCTACGTATTTCCAAAGGAATTCATGACTAATTGCCTCACAACATTACTAGATCTTACGGTTGTGAAGGATTCTCCTTCTTCCGAACAGATCCTAAGGTCCACATTAATCTATGGCCCAATACCACTTATGTCATGGTTTTACGACACCGCTACTCCTCCTAAACTTTGTAACACGACCAAGGTAACTTCTTGGCACTCAGGAAGGTTACGAAGTTCGAAATTGGTTCTCCAGACACAATTCCCACTTGAACCTTGAGTCTAATGACTACTTACCCAGCCCATTCAGGCTCAGTGTTTAAACCTTGGGTCAGAACTTGAGTTTTGTCCATTTCGACAAGCAATCCTTCTGAAACTCTTACTTCAACTTCCACTAACATGGCCCATCCACACTCAGTGTTGAAACCATGCTCTGATGCCATATTGTAACATCCTTGTCCAACATGGAGACCAGGTAATGCTACCATGCATAACTTATAACTTATATAATATATATGCATAATAATGAATTTAACACATTTAACATAGAGTTATTGCCATCATACAGACTTAAATATAATTAACAACAATTCACACATGCAATGGAATACATGAAACATACAAGCATCACAAAACATGCATAAAATATATAATTAAGCACAACAATGATACTTATATTTTATCTTGAGTAAATCCACCAACTGTGTGCAGACCTTCCATGAACCTCCCAACCTTAGATCGCACTACTCATCACTCTCAGCAGTAGGTCATACCTAAGCTAAGACTAAACTCCATCGGGCAAGGGAATTCTAGGCTTGGAAAGGAAAACAAGGAAGTTGCACAAAAAAATAGGAAGGATATTTATCCCAGGATCCCCTTACGACCACAACTCACAGACCTTCATTCCCCACACGCTTGCTCCACCCCAGGAGAGTACACCTTCACTACTACAAGTCCATCGACTAGTGTACCTCCCTTACCTTGGGCTTCAACACTAGGTTGGACCAGAAGTCTCAGAGTATTGTAGCTGCTATGGGACTCCCTTCCAGGAGAACTCACTTCCTAGCAGACTCTCTCACCTGGGAGATCTTCTCACAGGCTTGAAAACATGCTTCTTCAATTCATCTCCTAGGAAATATTGCAAGAGCATTTGGCTAGCATAAGGGTGATAACATCAACAGGAAATAGTTATGGACACCAAAAATGGCAACAACCTAATGCTAAAACAAAACATGACTTAGGTGAATACTGTTGGGTATGTGTTATATTCTTTGCACGAGTAGTAGTGTCTGAGCACCTGCGTCGGGCGCGTAGGGGGGTAAGAGGGGGGGCCGCTAGGCCCCCCCTCAGGGGGTGCAAGGGGGCGGAGCCCCCCACGCGGGGGTTCGGGGGTAGCACCCCCGAATTTTTTTTTTTGGGCCGACATATTTTCGCCGATTTCGGGCCGACATATTATCGCCGGGCCGACATATTTCTGAGACCACATGATATTAGGTGTTTTTTGGCACATGGTTTTTTCCAATGGTTTTCTATTTCCAGTTAAGGAATTAGGGTTTTGGACTAATCCAGGTCATTGGGTTAGGGTTTTGGATGCCGCTGGCTCCTATATGTATATTGTATTGTAAACAATGTAACAGAATGTGTATCAATATAATATATGCTGGTTTTCCCGGTTTGGGTTTCCAGGTGAAAAATCTCTGTGTAATGTTTGTGTTTACCATTGTATCTTTTCTGTTCTTTTCTGAATATCAGTTTGTAGTAGATATTGTACAAGGTTAGAATTTACAAACACAAGGCAACAACCCCAAACGGTTAAGGCATGAAATCGGCTCTGCAAGAGTGCATAGGTTGGGTTCACAGGACACACAGGTCATCTTTTCCCTCCCTGACAGTTTCTTATATGTGTGAGGTTATGCAGAGCATATACATAGAGGCCAAATGACGAATCGAGAATTGGAAAGCAAACCCCCTTCCGGTGAGCGGTTTTATCAATGATGCATACCGTGCATAGGTAACTATAGGTCAACGTCCGAGGCCAACGAGTTCAGGCGGAGGATGGAAGAATGGAATCACGAAATCACGTGGAGGATTGTCGAATGACCAATGGACTACCAACACAATTTGATTGTCGGGTTACTGGTTCCAGAATCCATCATGGATGCTCCTTGTTCATGGTTAGACAGTGGGTCGAGAATGGAAATCCCACCCAAAAAATAGTTGACGCTTAAGATTTTAACTACATGAGCCCAGGTCGACACTTGTCTTCCTAGAATTGTATGTGCTCCATTTACCCTACATCCCCAGCTACCAAGAACTTAGGATAACAAAACATATTATGTCCACCTTAGTTTTCAAGAAACAATATTAAAATATTATTTCTCTAGAGGTAATCCCCCTAGCTTAGCCCCTAGGCCCAAATACTTATCCCCCTCCCTTTCCCAACCTTGTGGAAGCTTATTCCCCCATCACTCTTTATTTGTGTTTGGTCTACACACAATGATGTTTTTATATTAACAAAGTGCATAATTACATGTACAAAATAGGCTCATGGCCTTTAACACCTAGGCTCTCTGACCTACTTGCACATAATCTTACCATATTACAATTGATTGGCTCACCATCCTACAAAAAATGTTTACAATACATAGATATAATGAGGTCTCATCCTTGGGGTACTGCGATCTTCCTCGTCTTTAAGTTGATTATGGATTGGTTATGAAATGCCCAATCCAAGCCAGACAATGTCGGATAAGGTGTTGTGTCATCCACTATCTTGATTACTTCGATGTTAGCTTTAGTCTGCGCTCCATCGAGATCTACTGTGACTCCTTTTAGTCTTCCAATTGGTAGAACTCTATGTTGATTTACTAGTTTAAGTTGAACATGTGAATATCTTAATGTGGGTTCTCCCATACATTGCCATTTCTTTTTAGGTAATGCATTTACTTCGAATCTTAAATCCAGTATAATATCTCCCATGTTGAAATCTCCAATGTTGGCATTCAATATGAATTCCCTATTTGATCTCCTTCTTGTATGTAGATGATTAACTATTTTATGTTCTAGATTTCCTTCTGCCTATATGCTACATCTTTCTAGCATATTTTGTAATGTTTTAACAGAGGATGGATTATTTAGTAGTCTAACACAGGATTGAAAAAAACCCTTAATCGTACTTGTCCCAATGGTTTCGTTTCTTCGATGGGATCCAACAATGGAGGCATCTCATACATTGGGACTTCCTTATTATACTACACAGTTGATGTCAATGCAATGTCTAGCTTCATGATTTTTTGTCTAGCTTGCTTGAATGTCTCCTTTTCGTTCCACGCATCAAACTGCTTTCTTGGTTCGAAATTCTTCTTTACCCATTCGTGTTGTGTTGGCTCTTGTCTTATTGTGTCGTTTCCTATTTTAGCTCCTCCCCACGTAACTATGTTGATGTTTCTCCCTTCATCCATCACTTCTGCTGAAATCCACTAAACATTCATATTGTTCTAATTTCTCTTCTCCTAGATCTTCCCTAATAGTAATGGACAATCTTTCGTGTCATGATTTGATGATAATACATACATCTCGCTGGTGGAATTGGTCATTCTCTTGCATAGTGTCCTAGTTGTTGAAAATTGTGCCATACGACTAGTCCTCTACCTCTTTCAAAGCCTCCTCTTTCCCTTCCTCCACCTATGTAGCCAGATCAATCCCCTCATGGTGCGTTATATTGAGGTGCTTGGTTATACTTTACAGTATTATAGTGTGGTTGCGCAGTATTATACTGTGGTTGTGTAGTATTATATAACTTATGCATAGTATTATACTATTTCTACATAGTGTTGTACGAGATTGGTACTTGGTTAAAATGAGGTGTGGCTTTCCCTGTCATCATTTATGTCTACACCCTATATGCATTTGATGTTCTTTCCCTCATAAGGTCCATGGTTCTATAATCTTTGTCATCATGGCCTACTAACTTGCAAAAGTTACAATACTAGCTCTTTGGTACTGTCTGGGATTTATGCATCACTGGGAAGTGATATGGATCATGACCATGTTTCTTACAGATATCACACCATAGTCCTCATGTTGGAAATGGGTTTGGCATTCCTACTGCCATCTACTGCGTGAATGTTATACATTCATTCTTATGGTGTCCTTTTGTCCTACATGTGGTACACAAAACATCTTCTTTTTTTCCTTACCCTTGTTCTGGTTTAGCTAGAATGTTAAGTTCTTCAGATCCTCCTTCATCTCCTCTATGGCTAGATCTGTCTTTTGATGTTGGTTCTCTTCCAATTGTAGGGCTACCTATAGATCCTTTTCCTACACCCGAAACTTCTTTTATCGCAATGGTACTTCAAGTGTGGTAGTATTAAATTGACGAACAAATGCCTATGCTACATATCTGTCATGATGTATTTTAGTTTTCCCTTCAGTCATTTTAATCTATGCTCAATCTCCCATACATATTCTTCTCATTTCTGTTTAATATTTATCATCTCGTTCATGTATTGATCCTCTGAAATAGGCTTTTTGAACTCATTTATCAACAACTTCTTGATATCTCCAATCATTTTGGTCGTCCCTAGTGGACTATTTGCAGCTAAAGTCATGTACCAATCTAGTGCACGATCTCTTTGTGTGATACCTAATTGTGCAAGTTTGGTGTCCTCATTTGTGATCTATTTTTATTCCCAGATCTTTTCACAGATAAACATGTTCTTCTATGGGTTCTCCGATGCCTCTCCTTTGAATTATGATAACCTGATGTTGGGATCATGTCCTACCATCCTGAATGTTGAGTTAGTACTACCTCTATGCAGTGTAGATACTTGACTACTACTTCCTGAAATATCTCCCTCAGTTGTTTCTCCTTGTGTAGATGTACTTCCTACTATCTTCCTTCTCCTGAAATTCAATTGTCTAAATGGTGGTGTTTTTCTTGGTGTATTAGTCGCACATGGTTTTATGGGTTCCACACTAACACTAATATGGATAGGAGTGTTTACTTCTATTTCCTCTCTTGGACCTCTCATCTTCCTCTCATATGTCGCACATAGGATTTACTCAATCTACTCCATAGATCGAAGCTCCTCTACCTCCTCTTCATCACTGGACAAGCCTTTTCTCGTGGCTACGACTCTCTTCTTTCTTTTCACCTTATATTGGTAGGGTACTCCACTACACGTATTTCTAGTTGTTAACATGATCCTCTTGATCTGGTCTTCATCGATCATAATTGGGTCCAAGGTATCTTCCTTTTTTCCTTTATCCCCTTCTCCTTCCATTCCTCCTTCTCCTGTCATTGCTTCCCCCCTTCCCCCATGCACGAAAGAAGGTTTAGTTGTTTGATTCCATTGTTATCACACCTTTGTTATATAGTAATATCTTAATGGAAGTATATAACTATATGATGTACCTACCTTGAGGTCCCTTCAAGAACTCTTTATCAGCTGCACTATATGACTTTGTTGTATCTACTGCAAATTTTGTGATAGATCCTGCAACAATGTTGTCTAACCAGAAATCTATGGAACGCATAAACTTATTATCAACTTATTGTAACTGCGCAATATATTCAGAATTCCATTCTAGCTATTTGATCTGATTTGTAGTATGGTTGTATTTCAATATTTTTATCCACTCTTGCAATACATGCAGGAAATCATAGAAAAAGACTACATACAAGTCACTGAATACATACTTGTCTAGATATTTTTCATGGTGTTAACTTCTGATTTCTGTTATCTTTCTGTGCAAATTCTAACTCCTTTGTCTTGAACCAACTCTGTACCTCTTCCTTCATTGGATTACACTATCTCAACATTCCCGACTAGATTCTCATTCTCTTAATGACTTGTTTTCTGATTTAACATTATTTTGACATGTATTCCCCAAATCTCACATACTCAATCCCATTTTCTTCCACACAAGTGACAACAAAACCATTTTTTGGATGGATATACTCTTATATTGGTCTAGTGGATCCTTTATGGTTTAATCTGATTCTTCTTTACCATTCTAAATTGAACCTGGTTCAAATTTTATAAGCTTCCCAACAAAATCTCTTTGAAACTATCGACCCCTCTTGTAAATGATAAGGCAACGCAACACACAAAGTGTACTGTGCAGTCTCACTTGAGATAGCTCTATGGGTGGATTCAATACTCAGGTGTTTGCAACCTGAGACTGAGCGGAGATGTGTGGTTGTATGTTGTAATCTTTATTCATTCGATCTAACATCTAGTTATAACATTCATTCCATGAATGTATGTGGAATACCAGATCTAATTAGTTACTTCATTCATCTAGCATTCACAAATTAATTAGGCATAAAGATGCATGTATTCATTCACATAACATAGTGTTACCATGGTTAACCCTCTCTTGGGATACATCCACAAATATCTCACTCTTAGTATTTTATTATAGTTCATAAATATATCATTCCGTGCATGTTTACAACCTTAGTTCTCCCCCATTTCTGCAAGATCCTCGATCCTTGCGAGGCTAACTAGATCACACCAGGGTCCTCATCTTGTGATCTAACCCTCGAGTTCTAGTCTCTCACTCCTTCTCTAGCTCACCAACTTAGGGGCTCATACATTTTTTTACAACTCTCTCTCTCTCTCTCTCTCTCTTTTTATGTGTCCCCTTCTCCCGGTCTCTTTGTTGTCTCTCTTTCTCCTCTAAGTACTAATTTATATCCTTGCCTCATCATCCATTACAATACATTACAAAATCCCTAACCCTATTGTTATTAGGTTTTCCTTGCATGCACACCTCGCCTGCTTCTCCTACACGTGTTGCTTTTCCCTCCAGCTCTATTTTCCTCCTTGCATGCTTCTCCTCCAAAAATATCCTTTCTTCCTAATTTGGCCTACATCCAACACCTGTCTTATAATTTGATGATTTCTGACTACTAATAATGTTATTCAATATTTTTGACAGATTTTCAAATTTATACTTAATATCTTCTTTTTCTAGTTTCCCTTTTAGTTGAACTATTTCATCATCCAATACCTTACACATTTGTTGTTTTTCACTGAGTTCTTTATTCAATATTTCTCCTTTTCTTTTGGTTTCTTAGAGTTGAGTTTTTAACTTAATAATCAATTGTTTTGACTCACTGATGGTTTTGGAAACTTCCTTCTCTCTTGATTTAGTATCTTCTTCAATCTCTACAGGCTCTTCCCTTAGTAACCTATTTTTTTTTAGTTTTTCTTAGTTCTTCAATTACGCAAAGGAATTCTTCTTCGAATTTCACTTCTTCTTCATATTCTAAATGATTATCATATTGAGTTTTTATTCCCATAAATAGAAGCTTTGGCTCCTCTTCTTAATTTTCTTCCAATGAACTACTATCTTCTTGGGTAAAGAATGTTTTATTTTTCTTGTAGAACTTATTTTTATCATTATGTCTTCTTTTATTCTGATATTTGAAGGTTCTTTCATAATCACTTTCCTCCTACTTAGGATGGGGACATTTATTGGAAAATTGTCCAATTTTTCCTTTTGTCTTCTTTAGCAGCCCCAACTAGGCATGCAAGTGCCATTGTTTTTCTCACTCAGGTGATGAAACGAAAACAACAATAAGGTATGCCAAAACTCATGTGGAAAAAGAGAAAGAAAACATGGGAGAAAAACATCATGTTTTTCCTTGGGAAACACCTAATTTATTTTACCACTTTAGCTGGGAAATGTGTGACTATGGGAAACCATTAATCTTATTTATATTTACTTGACTCATCCAAATTTTGATCAACATTGACTCCATCATTCATAATATAGAAATCATGTAATGTCCCCATTACCAACAACTCAACATAATTTCTCTGATACTATTAAATTTCTCTGCACATGAACAAGAATGCATTCCTAAGAACATATAATGTCAACCATAATTATAACAGAGAAACCACAACATATTTTACTCAATTATAAACATAGTATAAAATAAATTACATAAGAAGAACACTTATAATATATAATAGATCACTAACTTCATGCATACCTTCCACATTCCTTCCATCCTTAGAATGTACTTCTCATAACTCTCGGTAGTGGTCACCGTAGAGTTAGGGATAAAATTACATGAGGAAAAAGAAATCTTAAGCCAAACTAAGGTACCAACTATGGAAAAAATCCTACAATCCCTCATTCTCCACATGCGTGTCCCACCCCAAGAAGTGTGCCCCTTCTTTGCTCAACAATGCTTCAACTTCCCCACTTCCCTTCTAGGGATTGAACAACAGGTCGAACAAGAAGTCTCAGAGCCATGTAGTTGCAACTTGGCACCTTGTGAATCCATTCCTAATAGTTCTCTCACCTAGAGAGAATTCTAGCAGGCCTGACAACCTACTTCTTTCATATCACACATGCGTGACAACTCACTTCTTTAGTAACAAACATGCCTGGCAACTGACCTCTTCAACCCAATTTTACCCTAAAACTGCTTCCAAGCTTCCCAAGTGCCAGTATGGATAATGGTTGAATAGTGTGTATGAAGCATAGCAAAGAGTGATGTAATAATGGGTGAATAATAGGAAAAATTACTAAAATTCCACTTTAAGTATGCACATTCCCAACTTGACACTTTTCAAGTTGGGAACTACCCTGTCCCCGCCTTGTCCCCACTTGGGTGACAGGTTTCCGCATCCTTAGAACTTAGGATATATTTATATCCATAACTTTGGCTTAAGGAATATTAGTATACTATTCCATTGAGCTTAAGCCCCCTTAGCTTAGCCCTTTTTCCTAGACTCTTAGTCCCCTTTTCCCTTTCTAGTGGATTTTATCCATGTTGAATTTTTCTACGTGATGATATGATATATTTATGATATTGATATGAGATACATTTATTACAATTTAGGGATTCCATATATATACTTGGGCGGACTTCCCTTTCATTAGTAGATGTGTGTTTTTCATTTTGTCTTTTAATTAATTATTAACTATTTATATTTATATTAATATTAATATTATTATTTAATAATTAATATTCATATTATTAATTAATAATATAGGATAATGTCTTCCCAATGCTTCCCAAACATCAACATTCTCTCTCAATGAGGGATACATTCTA
>JZKD02S0588484.1:239667-251477 GCA_000966675.3 Picea glauca | reverse complement strand
TAAATGTAGTAACAAGGAGGGAATATATTTAGTTTAAGTTTAAACAAGAAAAGTTATGGGTCCCACCTATTTATTTATTATTTAAAAATAGACACTTATTTATTTATTATTATTTACTTGTCTCAACTTATTGGTTAAGCTAACTAAAGCTTAAAAAAAGAAAGGTAGTTGAACTACCATAAATTATTGGAGAAGAATAAAAGCTCAATCCAAGGAAGTGAGAAAAGGGGAGAATAGAGAGAAGAATGAGAACTTTTTATATAAGGTCTGCTCTATACTTGTCAGATTATTATTTTCTTCATTTATTATGAGTTTACTAGAAAGCTAAACCATCTTGATGACAACAAGGTCTTATTTAAGGAAACATGATTCAAAACTGAATCATATCTTTCAACAACTTATTTCTAAAGGTGTAACATCTATCTTAGGCAATTTGTGTATTCTTGTTTTTTTGTGGATTAAATTTCACGTTTAATAAATAATATTTTGCAATGTCAAGTGATAGTACTTTTATGGCAAGTTGATCCATATCTCTAGCTTCATTTTTGTTGTTGTTGTTGGAGTATTTCTGTATGGTGCCGACTAAAGACTTCCAAATTGGAATTTGGTCCCTACCCTCACAGGGGTTTGTAAAGACAATTTTTGGTTTGTATCCCAGAGTGAAATTAATATAAAGAAATCAAATTACTGATTTGTGTCTCACATGTGTATCTTTAATGACATTTTTCATATTTTTTTTTATCCTTGTCTCTTTATCCATGTACACACTTATGTATATTTTCACTTTCTTCTTTTTTCACAGTTACATCTAATAAATTGAATCAACCTTGGTCTCTTACATATATTACTTGTGTATCAAGTTATTTTTTTTATTTTAGGGATATAAAATTCGAGTAACATTCCCAAATATGTTTCCTTAGCCTAGCAAGATCCAAAAACGTTTGAGTGAGGTTCTTCATACCTTTTTCTTAACATTTATTTGGCAACCATACTAGGGAATATCTTTCCATATGTCTTTGGTTGTTGTACTAATGTTTTATATTATTTTTTGTTTTGTTTGTTTATGCTTTGATTGATGTTTCCATGAAAGTGATCGTTGTGAGACAGTCGCATATTGGAGATGGTCTTGATGACCAAACCAGCATTTCCTTGACTTTATTTAATACTATTTTAGCAATTTCTAGTACTCATTTTGAACTTGACCACTCTTTGGAAGTAATTTGCAAGGACATGAATATACGTGAACATTGGGAAGCTAGGAAAACACATCCTTGAAATCAACAATAATCTTTTACAATAATATATTACATGTTTAATCGTATTTCATCTCCCTTAATTCTTGTATTTCTCGAAGAAGTAGAGGATTGTCCCATGAAGTTACTCCTATTTCTAAAATAGGGAGGGAAATTTTCTTACCAACACAACCAGGTGCTCTTAGGAGAACCCAATATGATTCTTCTAGTTCATATTCATCACCCCTACTTATCAATTTCAACATGATGTATTCAGGTAGTGGTAGTGGTAGTGGAGGTTCTTCCTCCTCTCAAACTTCTGCTTCATCCATAATTGGAAGTATCTATAGTCATCAAATCCCTACTCCATCCACTACCAATCCTACTAAGGTCATTAAGAAATATGGACCTTTCCAATTTGAGGAAGATGCTACAATCACCCTGTGGCATGTGTCTTAGCCCTTGAATCTTGCATAAACCAATCAACCATCACCAAAATTCAAGGATCATTTACATAGGTTCTCATGGAATGGTATTGTTACTACAAATAAACACTTGGTAGAATTTTCTAATGCTTTTCATAACATAGGGGCTAATGATAACGACACTTTCATGCGTTTTTTTGTCAATTCTCTCAAAGGAAAAGTTGCAACCAAGTTTTTTGAACTCCCACCGAAAATCCTTTCAACATGGGAAGAATTTGTTTATTCATTCAAATTCACTTATGGACAACCCAATAGTCTAGCTGATCAATTAAGGAAATACAATAATATTACTTATAATAATGGTGAAACCATTAAATATTTTAACCTTTGTTTCACCAAGTTATATAATCAAATCCCTAAACTAATTCATCCTCAAAATCAAGTTGTTTTCATGCATTATTATATTGCTTTACATTCTTCTTATCATCATAGACTTGAGGAAAAGGCTATTTACAATCTCGTTTCCTCCCTTTAGGATTTCCTAGAGTATGAAGATAAACTTGAAAGAATGTGTCTTCCTAAGGGAGACCTTTTCAATAAAATAGACATGTTTGTGATTCTATAGTTGATGTAAGATATAAATAATAGGATTATATCCTACGAACGAAAAGGAATTTATTCTTCCTCTTCTCCTGTGACTTCTTCTCTACCACCATTTAGAAATACTAATGAAATCACTTTTCAGACAAAGGCCATAATGACTCACACTTGGTGTAACTTTTGTGAAGAAAATCATGATGAGAATACCTGTGAAGTTAAATGAAATGCTAGAGATAATATTTTTGGAAAATGGCTTGATACCACTACCATTGTTTTAGATTGAGCTGAACCAAAAGATGTTATGGTAGTAAATACTAAGAATAAATCTTACACTGCCAAGAGTAAATTTGATCCTCCCTGCACTTCTTCTTCCCCAAGTTCACACTATCAATGTCTTGATACACAAGCTATCATAACCTCAAGAAATAAAGGAGTATATTCTCCTCTTCCTTCCTTCAAGTATAATATCCTTAACCAGTTGGATAACATCAAAGTAGATGCTACCCTTTTGGACATGGTTGTCATCCCAAAAAAACATAAGCATATTAAATACTTTATATAATGTAATATTTCTACCATATCCAATCTATCTGAAAATTCAAGGGAAGAAGATTCGACTGTTAATAAAATATGTGTAAATAGCTTTATGAACCCTGTAAAAAAAATCCTTTATACATTTATATAAAAATCATGGACAAAATAGCTCTCTTTTTCCTAATTGATGGCAGGTTTGGTCCAAGTGTGATGTCTAAAATAATCATGGAAGAGCTTTGACTATCTTGTACTGATTAAAATTCTAGAAGCGTGCTCTCTTATAATAAGTTGCAACAATCAACTATAGGTGAAATCAAAGATGTAACCTTAGTTTTGTGTGTGCATCCTGGGATAAGAACAACTCTCAACATCCAACTGATTGATATGCCTATAAGTAACTACTCAATTATCTTGGGAAGGTACTAATAGGCCTTAAC
The DNA here is from genome assembly GCA_000966675.3 of Picea glauca. Classification (NCBI taxonomy): domain Eukaryota; kingdom Viridiplantae; phylum Streptophyta; class Pinopsida; order Pinales; family Pinaceae; genus Picea; species Picea glauca. The sequence continues at coordinate 248,249 of JZKD02S0588484.1, read as the reverse complement.
CCGTGGTTACCTTTCGCTCAATGGTACACATTTATCTGTCTCTTGAAATGGAAAGAACATTATAGTTCTTATGGAAGAAAGAATTTCACCCTATATAGAGAGCATTCCCCAACCCCATGCAAATTATCTCGAAGAGGATATGGGGGTGTACTCTCTCTTTGTTGATGAATATGACACTATCCTTGAACCAACTGATTTTGATGATGGCATGTGGCACATGCATTTCGATGGATGATGTTCAAACGAAGGTAATGGAGCTAACATCATTCTATATTCTCCTATAGGAAAAACTCAAAAATTTTCTTACATGTTGAAATTTGATTGTACAAACAATGTTGTTGATTTTAAAGCCTTAATATTGGGCATTGAAAATGCATATAATATTGGATGTGTCCACCTTACAGTTTTTGGTGATTCTAAACTTGTTGTTAATCTTGTACGAAACATTTATGTACCAAACAATAAGTTACACAAACATTATACCCAAGAGGTTTGGATGCTAATTTCAAATATGTTCTCATTCAAAATCACTCATGTTAAGAGTGAAATTAATTCGATGGCTGATAGATTAGATGCTTTTGTAGTTTCTCATACTTGACAACTCTTACCTCAAAGACTTGATTGTACGTTCCAATATCTGTATCGTCCTCACTTCCTTGATAACGTAGAATCATCACATGTTTTCCCTAGTGATGAAGGAATTTTTTCTTTCATACATAGTGAACCTTTTAAGCCCAAGGAAATCATTTCTATTGAAGATGAGAAGTTTCCTAAAGGCTTGATTCCTCTTGAGAGTTCATTCTCATCAAGTGATGTAGGAAACAAATAAACCCACAAGGAATAGGAGTCTCTTGTTTTGGTTTTGTCACATGAGTGAGAAAAAACACAACACTTACTTTCCTAGTTAAGTCAACTAAACAAGACAAAGGGTTGTGAGTTGACTAGATAACCAAATACAGATGAAACAAGGAAATAAAAGAAAAATTAAAACGAAACAAAGGTTAGAAAAAATTGCAAGAACTAGATCCATAAAAAATGAAAATGAAAATCATATAGCTACCAATGGATCAATGTATTGATAGGCTAGCACCATAGAGAAAGGAAGGTACTTATGAATCCCTTCTTCCTCCTTGGGAGGGCTCTTGATTTCCATAATAGAGAGCTCTTATATTCATGCAATGGAAAGTAACAATGGGGAAGAAATACAATGCCAATCCTCTCAGAAGGTGAGTGGAATGGCCCTTTCTATAGTGCTTGAATGATTCAAAGAGAAAAGAGGATTCTCCAAGAAGAATTCTTGTAGCATAAAAATACCTTGAAGCTCTTCTTTTCCTAGCACACACATGGCACATATTTATAGTGGCCATTCATGGAAAGATGCAACTAGTTCCTAATGTGAACAATGGGGCCTTTTAGGTCACTTCCTACCCCTTGACCAACCTCCAAGCTATATTTCGCTCAAATATGAGTGTCAAATCGTGTTAGGCGACAGACTGGAAGTGGTTGAAAGGTCGAAAAGATTCATAAATGCATCATTCATGAGAAGTGTGTGGTTTTTATCATAGAGATTCATGCATCTTTCTCATTCTATGTACAATACACAATTATGGCTTTCTTTTCCCATGCATTCTGCGCATAATGCATGTGCTTCCTTTGGTGAATTTGCGCACTTTGACTTTTTTAACCAAGTATATAGTTTTATTCCTTTTTGATGGATTTTGATGTTGTAGGTGTACTAATTGCTGCTAGAATTGATTTATTTCTTCAACCTTTGTTTGTGATGTTGTAGACGATTTTTCAGTGATAACAGATGCCCCCTGATGTGTGAGGTTAAGAGAATATGTATAGCTGAAATACATCAACATTTATTTTGTTGATGGTGTGATTGTGTGGAAGAGAAAACAATGGAACCGTAAGAGTGATCCGTCGGAGGGAGAGGAAAAATTGTGGGAACCAAACCTTTCTCTAGTAGAAAAAAATAAAATCTGTATACAAATGAGGAGGGCATGCGCCATGCTCTTTTCATGAAAGAAAAATGTGGTACTGTAACTAAAAATGTATGATGATGTATATATTTGTATTACCCTTGGTGGAAGTTGATAACAGTAGATGACAATACTCAATGGTGAACTAGCTTTGAAATGAGTAATGGATGATGATAATAAGTGTCGATGAATCATAGGAATTAATATCCTATAAAATTCAAAAGTCTTCGGTTGATATGGAAAGTTGAAATGGTCACAGAGTAAGACCCACCTTAACATGAGAGTTTGTTGAAGTCAAATTTTATGGGGGTCAACAGAATCAGAATTCAAAGATTGTTTCGTACGAGAATCCTCATTGGAAAGGTAATGAGAGTCAATATACTGTTGTCCTTCAAGAAACTATGATAATGTTGATAGGAAGAGAGACACGACATCAAGAAGAAAAGGGATTCTTGAAATCCAGTGAGTAATAGATAATGTCAGGTACTAATGGGTAACATGGAGGAAGTCAATATTCTATGCGAATCAAGACTTCCCTTGGTTCGGGTGTTGATGGATGATTGGAAGAAACCGTAAAACTAGATCTACTGTTAGGGGGACAACTAGACATGGGGTTAAACTGTGTCGGAGGCTAAAAAAGTGGGCAAACTCAAAGATCATGGTTACAAGGATTTGGGATACTCGGGTTTTTTCCACAATGTCTATATGAAAAAAGGGTGGATGCGCCAACCAAGGGCGACATAGGTGGATTTTCCAGGTAAAAGAAGGCCATTAGGGATGATGACCAAAACAACTATGTATATGTTGGGAGCAAGGGATTTGTACAATTACCAAATAAACTAAGAATAATTTGGTTTAGGTATACAGATACCAAAATGGGTGCCCTAGTGAGAGATGGCTTGGTCTTTTTAAGGAACAAGTTTTTGAAAGAGAACTGGTGGAGGGTGGGGGCCCCATGGGTGGGTTTTTGTATTAGGTAAATGGATGGAGGACAGACTGTAGATGGAAAAATGATGGTGCATGAGATGGAGAGCTAATGGAACTGCAAGGGTGTAGTCAACAAAACCAAGTTTAGGATGATATGACCCATGAGTCCATTGGGAAGGTTAGCAATATCATAAGAAGAAGTATGGGGTTCGTTCTTGGAAGTGAAAAAAACTATCGAGACTCCCAATCCTAGGGGGTGAAATTAGCATGAGTTTCAAGTTTCCAAGGGGAGCTAAGAATGGGACAACTCATGTGGGGGAGAGTGCTATCAGTTGACACTATCAAAATGTGCCAGAGGTAAAGATACTGCAGAGATGGATGTAGGGACCCTAAAGGAAAATGTCAGAGGGTGTGAATAGGATATGCAATTGTTTATAGAGGGAGTAATTACATGCTAGTGTCAAACATATGCCTGAAGGGGTTGTAATAATTGTTAAAAAGTACCTATAAATAAAAAACCAAATACCCTACATGTACAATATCTAATGATAAAGAACACATAACAACTATATGATAAAACTGAAAGTGAGAATGAGTAACTGAACATGGCGTGAAAACAAAATTCTCCTCTGGGGAGAAGTGCAGATGATAACCTATGGAATGTGAATGTGTATATGGCTTGATCAGGATCTCATGGCTGAGAAAGGTTCAGAAATTGGAGGCTCTCGACTCCTGTAACAGAATGTGGAAGTTGGGAAAAGAGCCTATATATGGATGGTGGGCCCACAATTCCACCTCAGTTGCACCGACACTATTATTAATCTGACAAGAGAGTTGTGAAGTGATTTGGAGATTACAGTAGAGTGGGGCTACCGATCTAGCAATTTTGAGAGATAGGTTAGTGAGCTTGTCATCCTGTACTTTGTGAAGTTGTGGTAGGGTAGCTAGAAGCTGTATAGAGGGTCATACAATAGGTTTTTGAGGTAGGTTTCCACTAGTGCACAGGAAAATGGGGAATACCCATGCATGTGTGCATGAGTAGAATTCAGTTTCCTATTGTTATCAGACTAATTGGTAAGTGCATACACAAACATATCTCCCTAGTTTCACCCCAAAACTAGAACAAAACAAGACAAAATATAAAACTTTCACTAAGTTTTAATTATCTAGCATACTAACTAACACGAGATAAATGACATGCCTTTTAAATTTCATTTGTCCTCGCTAGTTTCATCGACACTCCATTCCAAGGCCTATGGGATGTTGAACCTATAAAAATACACAATCCAATGAAGTGAAAACAACAACGTATACTAAACAAAACCTATGTATGTGATCAAGGAGTCATACAATAAAATAAAAACAATTTATGGGAAGGAAATATATTACTATATTATAAATATGAAAAGGAGAGTACAACCATATGCCTTGATGTTGTAAGGTCCCTTCCAACAATTCCTTTCTTCCCACACACTTTTTTCTCCACATATTTTGATACCAACAATCTATCTTGACAAAGAAAAGCCCAAGGCTACAAAAATTACTCGAGCTCACTCCAAAATCTATCCAACTAACTTTTCCCATGAGACCTCTTCTCCTTTTATAAGGTGAAAAGGATAGGGTGAGGAGGTAAGTATGATCTCATGAGATCAAGGATGTGACTCATATCCAAACTAATCAGAGCATACCTCACCCTCGAAGCTTCTATTCTAGAACATTTGAGAAATTCCTATTTTTTCTTCGTACGAAAATCGTTGCACCCTTAACACTGAGAAAATTGCGACAACGTCGTAGGCCACTATGGTCCAGCCTTTGAAAATCCTATATCATTGCACCCTTAACATTGGGTAAGGTGCGAAGATCCCTCTTCATAAAGTTTATACAAGGGAAAAGATAATTTTATCTCTCTGGGAAAATTCATCTTCATTCTTCTTCAGGGATTAAGGAAATTGATCCTTCTAAAGACAAATGATAGGTTTACATCATTGAACATCATAGGGGTGATGAAATTAATGTGTAACGCCGGCACATTATGTGCAGGTTTTTCCCAAAAAGGCATGCATTAATGAATGTGTGATAGTGATGGGAAACCCCACGTAGAATATGCAGTTGTGTAGGTAACAATTGTGCATATGGGTGTGTGGGTTAGATAGAAAGGCATGCATTGGATGCACATCTATATCACAGACAGTTGCATACCCATGCGAGGATGTGAGTGTGAAATGTTTGCATTAGTGCGCAACTGTTTGACTAAAATTTGTGCATACATGTGCAACTGTATGGGGGAAATCCACACACTGTGTGTAGGATGAGGGGTGTATGGATTTTTTTATGTTTATGAATTTTTATGTATGATGTGGTTGATCATGTGTTTATGGGGGATTGTAGGTGATCAACAGAGTTTGGGACGATGTCGATCCACTAGCGAGAGTGAGACTGGTATTGATTGAGAGAGGTTGTGAGGGAGCATCTGGTAGTGCGTAGACACTTGCCATCCTATGGGTTGCTAAATTTCTTCCACTATTCGTGGATACAATCGCAAGATTTATTAGTTTCATTTTTTATTTAGATGTGGAGCAATGACTTGTGGTGTTTTTTGGTATGGGAGGAGTAGCTAACATTCTATACAACATAGGACATATAATTTTGATAGGAATCCCATTCTGGGGGAGGGCGTTGGCGGTGGATCCCCATCTACCAGGGGAGGACAGGGTAGATACCATCGTAGGGAGATATTGTTTTGGGCCAAACCCTATGTCGCATTCAATAGTGCATATTGAGGCCCTAAATGACCTGCCGACATAGTGCACAACTGTCATGGTGGTGAGGATTTATGGATTCTTGGGCACTCAAAAATCCACAGGTGGTTATTTGAGAGTGGTTGAGGAGGTATTGGATGGAGACTTGCTTGCATGGGGTGTGTTTATGCATACTCAAATGGTGTCCCAACTGAACTGGTGTTCGCATGTCGATTCTAGTGATTTTATGTTTGATTTAGTTTTAGAGGCTTGGTTTTTGGAAAGGGTGCCTCTATTCCGCCCACGTATTCTATTGGCTCCATCATCATGGAAAGAACCACAATTGGTGTGGTGGGTGCATGTTTTGTCCCGAAATGGAGGAGGGGAGGGTGGTTGTTACTTTACGACCACAATTTCTCAAGTGTGGAGGAAAATTTCGTAGGTGATTTTAAAGTTTCCATACCCTAGTATGGACTACAGACAGGATCCATACATGGTGATACCTCTTGGGGAGGACTAGGACCATAGAGGTATGTTTGTTATTTGTCCTTTTGATTTTGGTAGATAGTGTTGATCATATATGTGTATGGATGTTGACACTCTATCTAGGTTTCTTTTGTAGATGTTGGACCCTGGGGTTGAGAGGCTGAGGTCGTTTGGGAGATGACTCAAAGGGAGCCAACAAACATGAGGGATGGATAGATGCATCGAACAGATGATTCTGGTGAAAGGCTGTCCATAGAGCCATAGGGGGATGCGACAACTGTCTTATAGGATCTTCACCAACAATTCGAGTGGGTTCGACAGGGGGTTCGAAAGGGCGTATAGACCCATATCCAAGAATATGAGGTCTTGAACCAGTTTGTAGGAGTATCGACAGAGTGGCATGCATTGATTCACAGGGAATAAATGGAAGGGGAAACTATGACTGATTGAATACCTCCTAGAGTTGGAGTTCCCCCAACTGGTGGGGTACCTTTGGCTGATAAGGGACATTGGGAGGGAGCTCCAGGGGAACCATGAGTTCCAAGATGAGATGTATGGGTTTGTGGGCCTGATTTTGTATAGGTTTTTGATACCCAGTTTTGTGATCATAAGGATGATGAGACTTACGATCCTTCGAGCAGATGTATATATATTTTTTGTAAAATAGTGATCACCTTTGTGATATATATAGTGGATATATTGGGGATCATTCTTGTCTTTGTATTTTGTGTTTATGATTTTTTATGTCTATTGCTATATTTTGACAAATGTATCATGCTATGTATATGATGTTTTTAATGTGATAAATGGAAATATAATAATAGGTTATCCATGTGATCTACTACTTGATTGAGGTTTCTTGGAATACGTGTAAATGTGATGGAATAAAAGTTGCGAGATAAGAGTCTAAATTGTAGGTATTTTTGGAAGCGGAAAGGATCGTGAAAATGATACACACTTTTGAGCTACAGAACGATGAGTTGGGAATCTAATAGAATGCCAAGGTGATGAATGTGGCGGAGACTAGCCTCAGCGAGGAGACCAATGATGACGTCTTGGTTTTTGGTGGTCGGGCCTAAGCATATGCCATTGGAATGGAGTAATACATGTGAGGGGGTATAGATGGCCCAAGCGACCGAAGTGATATTTTGGGTCCAACGGCTGACACCGTTAGCGTAACCAATGTGGTAGGATGATGGATAATGCATCTGTCAACAACATGGGCGATAGATCAAACATGAAGAGTGGTGGCTGAAAAGAATACTAAAAATTCTACAAATGTGTAAGAAAAGAGAAACCTAATGTAGGGGGGCTACGCTTAGGAATAAAAATTCTTTAAGTACAACCCGTAATGATATGGTTGAAGAAAAAATGCATTTTTTTTTAAGCAGTGTTGTTAAATGCGGGAATAGCTTCAACCCATTTGGAAAAATAATCCAATGCCATGACAATGTACTTTTGTCCATTACTAGATGGAGGATGGAAATTCATGAAATATATTCCCCATTTAAAAAAGGGGTCGACTGTGATGACTTGGTGTAGAAGAGCTGGTGTATTTCATGCTGTGTTTCCATAAAGACGAAATTTATCACATCGATTGACAGCATGGATGAAGTCATGAAACAAAGTGGGTCAGAAGTATCCTGCTCAAATTATTGTTTGGGCAGTGGACATATTGGAGAGGTGATCACCACAAGCACCATTGTGGCAATCATTCAAGAATATTTTTGATTCATCAATGGTAAGAAATTGTCAAAGGATGGTATCAACCCTGCGTTGGTAAAGAATGTCTCCGATTAGGAGGTATCGGGGAACCTGATGGAGAATGCGTCGGTGGTCATCTTGAGTTATATGAGACCCAAAATTTTGTGTACAAAGGTAGATGAGAAGTTCATCGTACCAGGGGTATTTTGAGGAGATGAAGAACATATTTTCATCAGGGAAATCCTCATTGATGGGGGAATCTTTCGTGTCGAAGGGAAAAGATGTAATGATTTCGGCTAGGACAAGATATTTATTTATTTTAGGAGTGGAGAACTCAATATCGTATTTCGGAAGGATAATGATCCATCGGGAAAATTTTCCATTGATATTTCGTCGACTGAGAAAGTACTGCATGGGGTTGGAATATGTTACGACCTTGGTGGTTTGAAGAAGAATGTAATGCAACAATTTTTGGAATGCAAGGACAAATGATAACACGATTTTTTCATCATGATTATACTTTAAGGGTGGTCTTGAAGGTTTTTACTAATGTAGTAAATCACATGTTCATGCCCATGATGCCCTAATTGGACGAGGACTCCTACAACTGAAACAACAAAGGCTGACAAGTAGAGGATTTAATCGCGATCATAGTTTGGGGGACTAATCAAAGGGGCATTGGATAGGGAGAATTTTAAATCATCAAAATATATTTGAGCATATTCGTCCCATAGAAATGGGA